>JBAIZL010000002.1:104464386-104551886 GCA_036971475.1 Prosapia bicincta | reverse complement strand
GATATTTTACTTAGAGTTATATGTGTGAGAAGATTAGGTCTTAAAACTAGTACCGGGCCTCGGCGTGGGTCACACCGGGGGGTGAAAGCAGTTTAGGGACGCTGGAGGGTTTTCATAATTATAGAAAATTTCTTCAAAATTATAGAAACTAAAATATTAGGCGAAAATGTATATGCACTAAAGAGTAGGTATGGAAAAAAGTTACGAATTTCTAATTTCCTCAAAAAGTATAAAATGAATACTTAATTTAAGTATAATAGACCTAGGTACTATAGAATAGGCTGTACTTAACATCTTCATAAAACTATAAAAATACACTTTTATGTATTAACTTGGCAAAAAAACCCAATACTTACTGATTTATTTAGCAGACACGTTTCGCGCTAGGTCAGCGCATTAATCAATGCTGTGAATTACTGACAAGTTTAAGGACTGTTGCTCAGGTGTGTTGTGTTGGTGTGAGCCTGGGGTGTATTCTGTTCTGTAATTGTAATTGTTCATAGAGTACTTGTTAATTAGTACTCATTGATTAATGCGTGAAACGCGTCTGCTGAATAAATCAGTAAGAAGTGGTTTTTTTGCCAAGTTAATACATAAAGTGTAATTTCTACAAAAAACCTCAAAGATGTACAACACAAAAACTGCAAGTTATAAAAATACGTTTGTTTATAAGTTATGTATAAAATTGAGATTGTTAAAGGTTCTTGTGTTTTTAGACATTTTTAACTCTTGTGCAAAAAAACTTTTACAAAGATAGACTTCAGCCTCCTCTATTTTCCCTGCCGAGTAGCCTACACTACTTTATTCATGACCGGAAAGAGAAGTGGCTTTTTTCTTGTCACCGGTGAATGCAAAACTTTTACTTTCTCTCAGGCTTCTGTAATAATTATGTCTTAATTATTTTTTACTGACGTTTTCCAATTAAATACAAAATTTTCAAAACCAGGTTTGAAACTAAGTATTTAGTAAAACTTTTGTAGTTTGACATACTTTTTAATAATGGTTAACCTATTTCAATTACTTTGCCTTTACAAGAACGCCGAAAGAAATCTTGCGCAACTAAATGCTAAAGCCTAAGCCCGGCGCTGGTTAAAACCTCTAAAAGAGTTATAATGTTTCTTTGCAATATCCAACAGGCTAAAAAAAATTACTTTAAATTAACTAGTTTTTTAAAACAAATTTCACATAACTTAATTCATTCATTTTCACTTTTATTAGAAATATTAGTATACATTTGAATACATTTTTCTGCCTTTCCTAACATCACAATATTTTTTTTCTGTTGACGAGTTTCGGAATTATTCCATTCTCGAAACTTAATACTAATTTAACATTCCTATTAAAGTTTTTAGATAGGAATTATTCCGAAACGCGTCAACAAAGGAAAATGTAATGCTATGAAAGGCAAAAAAATGTAATCAAATGTATTCATATAAGTCTAAGTTTGGCGACGGCCCCATAAGTCTAAGTTTGGCTACGGCCCCATAAGTCTAAGTTGGCGACGGCCCCATAAGTCTAAGTTTGGCGACGGCCCCATAAGTCTAAGTTTGGCGACGGCCCCATAAGTCTAAGTTTGGCGACAGCCCCATAAGTCTAAGTTTGGCGACGGCCCCGTATTTTTTTGTAATAGTATAACTTCCGAAGAGCGCCTTAATGGACCAGCTTATTCATGAGAGAAAGAATGGATAGCCGATTTTACTGTAAGAGGGCGGAAATCTTCAAAACAAAGTCTTCTAGATTCAGTGACTGTTTATAGATTTACAGTTTATGAAAATTAAAATTTAAAGTTCGCCTTTAAGGCCTTGTTATTCCTTGCAACCTTGAAATTGCCTTAAGTTAAATACAGATAAGTAAACAAAATTTGTTTTATAATTTGAAACCGTTATTTCTTCAAGCCTAACCAGGTTAAGCCTGATATTAAAGGTTAGACCTAATGATACTATCCTGTAAGATAAACGCTCTTAAATTTAATATTTATTCAGTACTCTTTAAATTATACAACTATTCTTTGAGCTTAGCTTGGGAGGTTATGTTAAAACAAATACAACCATACACAAAACTCATAAATTAACCATTTATTAACTCATACGCGTTTCAATGACAATGTCATCATCATCAGAGGGTTACTACTATAAATTCTAACTTACAACTAACTCTTTAAATTATTTATTAAAATTTGTTATAATAAATGTAATTTATTTAAATTCAAACAAAATTTAATTCACACACCTTGAGAAATTTTAAGCGCAGAAAGGCGTAGAGTTACACTTGATTCTCAAAAGTTTGCGCTAGATGTGTAAATTACTTACTATTGACCGCCATAAACAACCCCTTTAGAAGGAATATTTGGTGTTACTGGTCGAGAGAAAAGAAGAGTTAGTTTGGGGGATAGGTTGGAATCATTTATAAATCCTACATTACAACCTTAACCCTTTGCTTGCTGACGGAACTTTCACGTCCCGGTGAATTCTATGCTGTAGAATTCAGTGTAGTACAAATATGGCCTTCAAATGCTGACGAGACTTCTACGTGCCATTGGTATAAACATTACGAGCATTAGTTATGATTAGTTTTCAGTCTAAACACATCAAGAGCTAATCTCTTACAGAACCATTTGTCTGCCACCTAGTGTTGATTTGACTCGCGATTGCATACATGTTATTGTGTTTTGAAAATATGCTCCCTCTATAATTTTTTTAGATTAACATTGGTTAACATACAGTTTTGAAATAATAGTTGTAATACGGTAGTTTTTATTGTTTTTTTTGAGAAGATAATTACCGAAATGTACCCCGGACTTTCAAGTCCCGACAGCAGTTAACGGCGTCTTTGCTGACAATTTATGTTTCACATAACCTATAAGTTTTCGGGACCTATTTTAGTTTCTTAAGTGCAATTTTAAAACAGTTTTATATTGTCTATGAGTGGATAAGTGTATTTGTGTTGTAAAGTTCATAAATTATTATATTATTATGTGAGTTAGATTACAAAATCTCATCAAATGAACCTTTGTCATTGGAGTTGATTGAAAAATATCTAAATGAAGATATTCTTGATATAAACTATCCATCAGATATTGATTCTGATGATAATGAAGAAGAAGATCTTAGACCAATATCACCGCTAAATAATTTTAACAACACCATCACGAAAAATTCAAATTCTACTGAAGGTCAAGGAGAAGCTGAAGATCCCGTGTTCTTTATGGAGTTGATAGGAGAAGTGGTGGAACTGAATTTTTTTGCACTTATGGATATTGCATTTGTAAATGCATATATAATGTATTGCCAATTGTTCAAAAAAACAACTCTGTTAGAAGTTCGTCAGCAGATTGGAATGGGCTTGATTGCAGCAAAAAAAGGAAAGGTCAAAAGAGATCCTCCGAGACACCACTACTAGCAGGATCATCTAAGAAAAGAAGAAAATCTGGTTATTCAGTTGTTAAGGATGTGCGATTGGGAAATTTGGGTGGACACTGGCCACAGTTCACAAATAAATGTGGCAGATGTGAACTGTGTAGCATGAACAAGGTGGAATCCAAGCCAATTTCAATTTGCATGTACATTTGTGTTGCAATGAAAAAAAAAACTGTTTTGCTAAGTACCATGATATAGTAATTTAGATGTAATATAATATTTGATGTAGTTTATTTAGTGAAATAATATTTCTAATTATTATTTTAGGTAGTTAACATTGTAATACAATTATAAAAACTGTGATTTTTATATTTGAAATGTGTGTTGGATTTTGCTTATTTTTATTATTATTTTTTGTCTATAGTTTTCTAAATATGTTGTCAATTTGCATACATCATTGTAGAATTAGGCTACAGTTTAAAGTTCTATATTTAGTTTGATATATTTAGGTAGGTATATAGTATTTTGATTTAGACAATATGTGTACAAAATATATAAATGTGTTCAAAGATTTTTATATTTGTTATTAATAAAATAAATATGACATTCCATGTATAATTTCAAGTAATAGCACTGAAGTAATAGACGATATTATGTATAGGAAATTATATTTATTATCAAAATTTTTAATTAGCGTAATAGTATTTTACCGTCCCTTATATGCTGTCGAGACGTGCAAGTCCCGGATCTGTATGACCCCTTTGTATAGAATTTTTTTTGAAAACATACCTACATCAAAATTTAACTACAGTAAGCTAAGAAAATGCAGTTAAACTTAAAAATTGTCCATTGTTTTTATAGCGGTACAGAAAGGGTTAAAACCAATTATTTACATTTCGTTTAAGTAAAGAATTTCTCACAATTTTTTTCCGGTTATTCAGACAGTCAACTTTCACTATCCAAAGAACATTTCAGATTTATTGCTCAAACCTCGCTATTCAATTATTTGCAACTCTTATTCGTAAGTAATCTGAATGAAATGTCAGAAGCCACTGACTTGGTTACAACAGCGTTGCGCGGGATGTTTAGGCCTAACTTTCCTAACACACTTGCCTTTTACACGAACATTTCAGTGTGAATTTCAGTTTCATGTTTTTACAACGATTCGAAACTTTCCTTCACATCAGGCCTTTCTGAAATGATCCTTCAGATCAGATTCAGTTTCAACTACTGTTGTTCACAGAGATCTATATATAGGCTATTACAAAAAAAGTTAATTTAAATATAGGATATTATTTAAAAGGGTTAAAACTTACTGTTTATCGACATCACTTTAGAAACACTTATCAAAATATAGCAAAAAAGCAACCAATTGGAATATATTTGGTTTTAAACAAATTTAAACTTAACCGTTATCATAAACACAACCAACGAAAATTATTAAATTAAATTAATTAAATCATAGATGACCTACATTATGTGTTAATCGTTATCGAAGATTAGCTGTACATTGTCGCCGACAAATAAGGTACTCTATAGGTCTAAAGGACAGTCGTTTACTTCATGTCTTTTTATATTACTTAGTACAATTTAAGATGTTATTCTCATTTTATTTATATATGAACTAGTTTCATATAATGATTACAGTAGTAGGTAAAACCCGGGTAAAGTGGATAATATTTTTTTAAACCGCTGACAAACCTTGAATGAAGTGTTAGATAGTTAAAGTGTTAACGATAGTGTTAAATTTCATCTAACTTATATCAAATATCGATAGGAAAATAGTTATTTACTAAACTAAAAAAAGCAGGGATGTAAATAAATCATTTATATATAAATGCCTGGTACCCTGGGCAAAGTGCATAATATAACCCAGCCAAAGTGAATTTTGTACTCATTAACTTGAAAAAGGAAAAATGTGATAAAATCCACACAAGCACAAAATATCTCCATAACATTTAATTTTAAAATATAACTCCTAATTTTAGAGTACCCATTACGCCAAAAAATATTAAAAAATATACCTTACACTCTTTAAATTTTTAACTAAGTAGAATCAACAGAAATTATATTGTTCGTCGACTTAACTGTCGGGACAAAGGTCAAAAAAATATTATACCAATCCGCAATAGTCTGAGCCTTCATGAGTCCATGCAAGACAATGCCCGCACTGTATCCAATCATCCAAAGGGGCATGTATCCAATCGTATTTTCCCTGGCAAATTAAACAACTTTTCTTTTAATTGTGTGTTTTTTCTTATTATTGACAACTGGTATTGTTTTTGTTTTATTTTTAAGGCTTTTTTAAATCCCGTTTCTTGCAAAGATTGGCAAAGAGAATACTGTAAGATTTTAACAACCCTGAAATGGAATTGGAACCATCTTGAATAGATTTTATGGCTAATTTTAAACTTTCTTCAGACCATCTAGCTTGGCTTGTTTTCCTTTCATATTTGTATACCATCTGAAAAACCAAATTTGGTTTCAGTTTCCGTTTTGTAAGATTTTGACAACCCTGAAATGGAATTGGAACCATCTTGAATAGATTTTATGGCTAATTTTAAACTTTCTTCAGACCATCTAGCTTGGCTTGTTTTCCTTTCATATTTGTATACCATCTGAAAAACCAAATTTGGTTTCAGTTTCCGTTTTGTAAGATTTTGACAACCCTGAAATGGAATTGGAACCATCTTGAATAGATTTTATGGCTAATTTTAAACTTTCTTCAGACCATCTAGCTTGGCTTGTTTTCCTTTCATATTTGTATACCATCTGAAAAACCAAATTTGGTTTCAGTTTCCGTTTTAAATAATTTATTTGCTAGTTTTGTTGTATGATAAATGAAGTATAAAATATACCCGGGCAAAGTGAATAGCCATCCACTTTGCCCTATTCACTTTGCCTGGTCTGCATTATTTTTTTAAAAAGTACTAAAATAACTCACAATCGCCAAACCGGTTATTTTGCAAGAAACGTAATGAAAAGAGAGAGAAATAAACAGTCAAGTAAGCTAATAACATAAAAGTTTTTTCATCATTTCAAGAAGATACCTTGAATAATTTTCGAAGCAATCAATACAAATAACACTCAACCCACATGCTCAAAAGGACACTATGGCAGTGACGCATCCAAGGGAGGGGCCAAGGGGGCCCGCCCCCCTTAGCATGAGAAAAAAATGAAAATTTATAAGTAAATTTAATTGACAAGAAAAATATTATATGTTCAACTGAAATTTAGGTGTAGGGTAATACGAACGACAATAGACAATAATATTTAGCCTACTTGTAAATTGAATTCTCTGAGTCAGTATTTCCTCTCGTAAACTGGCTGTAGTAGCTTATATTTATTTTAAACGCGTCATCCTGCGTTGGATAAAGTACATGATTTTATTACTTATATTTGTATCTGAAGTATCCTGCTTTAAGAGGCTTTAAGTAGCATTAAAATGTTAGCAATTTTTAAACGTATCATTAATTTTAAAAAATCTTAACATTTCGCTTTGCGGTAAAATACTTAGTTTTTGAGTTGGCACCTTAAGCTAAAACAAAATTAGCGTTGAAGTTAGTTGATAATTGATAATTATGGGGAAATAATAAAATTATGCGATTGTTTACTGATTTAACAGCTATTCAACTTCCGTTTGTACAATCATAACAATAGTCCTTGCCCTCTATAGCCATTTCGGCGGATGTTAACTTCTCTCTGCAATCGTCAGAGAGCATCGCTAGGGTAGGATCGTTAGTAAAATAATAACTGCTTAGTAAATATGAGACATAACAAACACCATAAACAGGCCCTAACATATAATTAACAATTTTGAAGATTGTCAAAGTTTAATTAAACCCGTCAGTTTATAACACGTTTCCGAGATTTCATGACAAGAGGAGCAGGTAAAGAGATTTAATAACATTGTCTTTATGTCGGTGTAAATTCTGAGATCATTACAAAAAAAACAAACAAATCCTCTTATAACAATAAACATCCTATATTTGTCAAAGGTTCATTTAATTATTTATTATTTTTTTGCTATCTATGGTCTTAGAATTTAGACCGTAGTTAGAAAATGTTCTTCCATTTAACATTTTGTTAGAAGCAAAAAAAAAACAAGACGACTTCAACGAAAGTCAATGGTACAGGAATCAAATTGTAAAAACGCCCAAGGTACTCGTCGTAAAGTAATATAAACTACTATACTATGACATAAAAAAAAAATTTAGTCTCAATTTGAGTCTTTTTTATGCTGCATATGCTTAAAACATAAGTTTTAGCCTGGTAAAAATTCAATATTTCCTACTAGGGGTGAACAAACCGAAACTTCCCCTGCCCCGTTGTAGTTTTGAACCCCCTTGACAAAAACCTGGGTGGGCCCCTGCACTATGGCGCTGGGTTTTGTGGTGATGCTTTGACTCCTTCATTTAGTTCACATATTAGGCACTTAGAGCGTTAGAACACTTGATAGGAAATTATCGCAAAAATCACTTTGCCCGGATTTTCCCTAAGACATATATAATTATTTTATGATCGATTAGAAATTATCACAGATTATTAGTTACTCAAACAGGCATATGAAAACGGATGGTTCTAAAGTTTGACAAGTTTTTTGATCTTTCCATACCTTTATTTTAAACGCTCCACAGATGTTCCCCTAACAAAGTCATTATTTTGTTACAACCAAAACACTACATACTTCAAATTACACTTTTGCTATTACTTGCGACCAAACATTTGTTAACTAAAAGTTGTTAATTGTTAACTTACACTTGGAGGAAACGTGTTCTTCCTGAAGAAGAAGGCTGAAGAAGTCGTAAGACGAAAACGTTTCCAAGTGTAAGTTAACAATTAACAACTTTTAGTTGACAAATGTCAGGTCGCAAGTAATAGCAAAAGTGTAATTTGTAATTTACAACCAGCTCGTCATGAACAGCAACAAGATTTCGACTACATATTTAATTAAACAGGCAAACTAAACGTAGGTCTATGTACTAAGGCTAATCATTTCAATCCATAATTTTAAATCCATACGGGAAAAACAAGGATATCCGTTTATAAGCTACATTATGTGAAAACGAAAAAATCGGATGTGATTCAGTACTATGTAATATTTTGTTAACTATTACTATATTTTTTTCATTCACTTCTTTGTTATTTATTGATTATTTCATATATCAACTTTTCAAAACTCCTATTATTGTTAATGGTAGACTAATAATGTCCTATGGTCATTAATGTTACATCACAATATGATGAAATCAGTTGAATTAAATATTAAACATTTTAGTAAAATAATGTTATAAATGTGCAGTGATATTCTCGTATATCGACAATTGGTATATCCTTGTGCATTTCAACACGTTTACAGCGAGCAACACAAATTGATCTGTTACGTCATAATAGGCTGTTTATATTTGTCCTGTTTAATTTGTCTGTATTTTCCTGATAGAAAACTAAAATAAAAAATTTCAGACGATTATTTTACTTATAATTTAATATTTTTTACCAGATCACTTTAAATATTGTTAACTTAAATCTTTGCGTCTTCGTTATAAAACATTTATTTCGTTTACCTTTAACATATCTTTAATACATTTAAACATTTTAATATATTTAAAACATTTACAAAATTTACGTTTCGAAATGCCTATATTGTTGCAAGACTGTGGAAAATGAGGCGACTTGATCAATTCGGCAATGACTTTAGTTTACATTGGAAGTATTTTTTTATACAACGAAACCTAATATTTCCGGACAATTTGTATCTAACGCCTGTATTTCTTATCCAGAGTGCGGCAATTTGAGAAGGATTTGGCTACTCATTAGAACAGCATATGACGGCTTTCAGTGACATTAATTAATGTAAGTTTTCGCCATTATTTATGGCCTGTGACATTTAAAGTAACTGGTTTTAATTTATATTTCAGTAACTCATCTGAATAGGAAAACTATCGTAGTTGACAGAACATTTGTTCCAGTATTACCCATACATATACAGAAACTAGCCTTTATTTAATTTCTTAAACATGAACGTAAACGGGAATTTTTAAATAACTATCACAGTTTTTAAAATAATAATAATTCTACGAATCGCATGTTTCAACCTTTTAAACGAGTATGGAAGTGTCAAAATGAAAGAACTGTTTAAAGAAATATTGGGTGTACGCAAGACGGAATGGCAAACAACAATCTGATACCAATCTCCATTGTTATAATTTTATCTCAAAATAACAACTAAAAGGTTACCTTAAAATAGATTTTCATTTATTTTGCTGTTATAATGGACAATATTACATTTACAAAAGTTAAATTTAAAAAAAATTAGGTGTTTACAGTGCTTTAAGATGCGTGATAAGAAAACGCATTACTAATGAAACGGTGGGCGCTTTATTTATGGTTTAAAGTGACTGAAGTATAAGACTGTGTTTAAATAGGTTTTTTAGTCAAAGGGGTTTCAAAAATATATTCCAATGATTGTGCTTCAATAATAAATCAAAACTGTATTCTAAAATCTTTCAAAATAACATTCGTCTCATTTAGTAATGGCAAAAGTTAATTACAAATAATAAACAATAGGCCTATACAAATAACAGATGTACACAAACTCACAAATTAATCATTTATTAACTCACACGCGTTTCAATGACAGTCATCATCAGTGAGTGTTGCTACTACAAACTCTAATTTACAACTTAATAGCCCTACTTTATTATTGCTTTTATTATATTTTTACAACAAAAGATTTTTTTGTCAGATTCAAAGCCACAAGATATTGAAATAAAATTATTATGGTATTCCACATAAGTTTTAGGTTTAATATTTAAACAAGAACGTACTTACAAAAACATTTTTTTGCTTGAACAGATAACTTTTTAAAACCTATAAACTCTCAGTATAAATCTTTCATCGTATTTAAGAATAAACCGATCAAACGGAATGCTTTTGCATTTTAAAATTATTTCTAAAATATTCTATTAAGATTGTATACGAAAATATTACTAATAATTAAAATTTTAAACATAGGCTACCAATGTTTAGGACAATTATAATTTTAGTAACTATTTTATATTAAATTAATTTTGTATGGCAACATTTTTATACACGATTTAAAATTTAAATTAAACTTATGTACATAATTCTACTTACTTTGAACGAAAACACTAACACAGGTAACACATAAACCTAAGGCACAAAGTGAACTTGTTTAGGATTAATGGATCACGAGTGAACTGAGGATAATCTGGACAAGCTCATCCTACCAAGGTCGTCAGGCTACTCTGCCGCTATTGGTCGACTGATATCATAACAGTTAATCGGTATTCCCTTGTCCATTTACTACCAGTATAAACACTTTCACGTGTTTCTAATTTTGGTTTGGACTCGTTTATTAGAATAACGGTGACAATAATTAGTAAACAATATTAATTGGAACTGATTAAACCAAAAGTTAACAGTTGTAGGCCTATTTACAATTTTGTTTACTTTAACAGTTTTTAATTAATATTAGGCTTTATGGTATTTTTAATAACAAGCGTTTAATGTTATGAAAAAAGAACAGTATATTCTTTATTCCTTTAAAGTTTGTGGTCAAATATAAAAATTTCAAGTTCATACAGGATTCAGACAAAATTTCATTTTAAAACAAAATTTATTAATGAATGAATGAAAAGCATTAACCATTTCATTCAAAACAATTTTTTTGGAATCTATAAAATGTTAAAACAAAGAAATATCCTTTATAAAATGTGATTACATTGGAAAAATATGAACGCAATAAATGTATGTGGGAAAGAGCAGTTTGAATTTTGGGTTGAAAATGTTACAAATGATGCTGAAACCTATGTTGTTAGTAGTCCATTACGTTCGGTGAATCTTAATTAATCACTTTAATAATAGTTTACAACTATCTCTGATCAGAGAAGACAGTGATGAAGATCGCCACATAGCGATCGAAAACGTTCTGTCTCAGTAAGTTTTCACAAATTTACAAAATTTAAAGTTCGGCTAGTCATAACCTATTGTTAAATCTTTAAAGATAGAACCACTGTTGGTCATCATGCTTGCGACAATGCACTGATCTAGTGTGAAATGAGTCTGGCGAAAAATATCAGTAAGTAGTGGTTTTTATACAATATCAAGAGCACAGTGGTATATTACAATAAAAATATTGGAAACGACCCCAATATCACAAAAATAACTAGTAATAGAAGCTACTTAACCCTCATGCACCCACCCCTTTTTATCTAATGTAAGTAGGCGCATTGTTGTATTTTATACAACATCTAGGTTTTCTACATTTTCCTTAACTTTCAATCGAGTTATTAAAAGTTTTCTAAAATTTCTGTTGAATGGTTTTATGGTTTAACAAAATAAGTCAAAATTAAATGTTTCATGTGACGTCATCAGGATAAAAATTAATAAAATACTTAAAAATGAATAAAAAGTTTTAATTTCAAACAGAACTCCAACATTTACTCAGACTCTTCAGATTGAATTTTATTCGCACATTTCTTTGTTCTCTTGTTTGGCGGTTATCAAACCTTAAGCACCTCAAAATTAGTAAAAATCGTTTGTACCCCATTGCAGTTCTTATTAGTGGCATTACAGTCCTGTCACTTGCCCACAACTATTTCACGTTAGTCATGTTGGCTTTTTTGACTCCTATATGAAGTAGAATTCCAAAAAATGCCATAAATTCTGATCACCAGAACTAATCGCACACTGAGGCTATGTTGATAGAATAAAGACATTGATGACTACTGATAAGAGTAGTGGGGGGGACCAATAGAAGAATAGAACGGTGATTTGAACAAATAACTACCAACAGGTTTAAACAAGAATCAAAATATTAAAACTGTTGTACTTTTTACAACAGCGCGCGTCCTTGAAGGTTAAGATTGAACCCTTAAGGGTCATTAAAACCCTTATGTATATTCGATGACCATGTCATCACCATCAGAGGGTCTTAATACATAATTTCAATCTAGAATACAAACTAGACTGTCCTGAGGTAACTTATTGTTTCCTAGATTGTAATTTTGTAATAAGACCCTCTCATGATGATGACATGGTCACAGAAATGTACATAAGGGTGTAATCTTAGGTAACTTGTATTATTTATTTTGTTGTTGGGTTTTTCCAAAAGTTTTATTGTAGTGTTTTTTTTGTAAAGTGATACTAAAAGTGAGGTTTGTAATGGTAATTTAAGAAACCTCAAGATGTGCAACACAAAATCTGCCAGTTTTAAAAAGAGAAGGTTGTCGGTAGTTGTCTTTTAACAAAATTAAGAATACTCCAGGAAAGTCTAAATTTCATTATTCATGCACACAAAAAAAATAGAAGTGTTTTAGAAAGCGATTGAAAAAAGTTTCAAATTCTAATGTTTACTATTTCCACTGACCTTCTAAATCAATTACTGAAAGTGACTACTTACTTTAGTTAATAAACAACAATAACCCTGGCAACAAACATTTACAGGGTTGCAAATTACCCTGGCTCTGAATATTGTTTAAATTTCAAAATTTTGTTGTTCATGACAAGCTGGTTGTTAATCACTTATTACAATTTGAAATTACTTGCGACCAGACATTCTATTAATATATAAGTTAATAATTTTTTGATGACATCACTTCTAACTTTCAAAAATTGGAACCGAAAAGCACACCTGCAGCAATCCTGGCGGCAGATACGTGAGGCTGGAAAAGTCATAAACGTTTCCTCCAAGTGCAAGTTAACAACTTATATGAATAGTATTGTCTGGTCGTAAGTAATTTCAAATTATAATAAGTGATTGTTGTTTAGCCAGGTTTATTGTTGTCTATTAATTATAATCATGTGCTCTCCATTGTTTTTTCCACTTAGTTTAGTGTAAAATATGAAAATTTGTGAAGAACGGCGATTAAGTTCTGACTACTTTGTACAGTTCTTACAAATCCTTTCTTCCTAACTTCCACTAACTATTTCACTTTTTGATACATTACCTGTTTCTACATTATAAGTTTTTTCATCCTTAAAATATCTATATTCTGAAGTACAATTCTGTATGGCTTACAGAATTAATGACTATTATTTCTATATCAATGAATTCTTCAGTTTCAGCTAACACAAATAATTAATTGTCTTTGAAACTGTTTCTAATAGTTATAAAACTTTAATTTTCAATAATAATGCAAGTGATTCTGTTTTTTGAAAGATGTTTAAGTTGATTCTAACTTGATTTAGAGAAGGCTTTAGAAAGGCAATAAATTATTTAATGAAGTCCTTGTGTACATTATCAAATTAGCATTTCCTATCTTTTTACTTGACAATCTGACATTTCAAGGTGAAGAACTCATAGTCAAGTGACTCTTAAAATATATTTACTTACTGAACTTATACAAAGTTATATTTAATACAAAAGTTTTGTAAATTGACAATATGCATATTTAACATTTAATGCATAACTATGGAGAGAGAGGGTGGAGAAAGAAAAAAGACAATATTTTACCTGCATTCATTATATAGAAATATGTATTTGTTTAACATTCAAGAAATGATATCCCTGAATCAGAAAATCTTAAGAATATGTTTCTAGGCTTATTTTAAATTCCATCTATTAGTTCACACTCCCCATATATATATATATATATATATATATATATATATATATATATATATATATATATATATATATTCTTGATATTTAACGTTATCCATTGTTTTTCCGTTGCACTGACTTTATGAAGTTAATATATTACTATTGTAAGTAATTTTATCCACCATTAAGTGCAATAATTTTACCTTGAGTGATGAGGCACCTTTCGGTCAATTGACCATTGTCGAATCACTGATGTTTTTCTGTTGTAGATGTTCGGTCTGTGAAGTTGGTGTTTGTTGACGTTACGCGCACTTTTTCTTGATCTGTGTGTATGATATTTCTATATAGTATGTCTTCTGTATATGTTGTTTGTAGATTCATTAAATTGTTGTGTATGTTTTTATAAATGTGGTATTTTTCTAGTGAGTTTAGTTCTATTGGGTTGTTATTTATTTCAAGTATGGTTAGGTTATTTTCGTAATTTGTTATTTCGAAATCTAAAATAAGATTTGAAGAACATTATAGAGCATTCAAAAACAAAAATTCTAAAGTATCAAATGTTGCAGCACACCTAATATCACATAAACACGAAATAACAAATTACGAAAATAACCTAACCATACTTGAAATAAATAACAACCCAATAGAACTAAACTCACTAGAAAAATACCACATTTATAAAAATATACACAACAATTTAATGAATCTACAAACAACATATACAGAAGACATACTATATAGAAATATCATACACACAGATCAAGAAAAAGTGCGCGTAACGTCAACAAACACCAACTTCACAGACCGAACATCTACAACAGAAAAACATCAGTGATTCGACAATGGTCAATTGACCGAAAGGTGCCTCATCACTCAAGGTAAAATTATTGCACTTAATGGTGGATAAAATTACTTACAATAGTAATATATTAACTTCATATATATATATATATATACCTTGTACAAATTTTCAATTGTTAATAAAATACGTTTTTTTTCATCAAATCAAGTTCAAATAAATTTTTTTAAACCTATTGCAGATGACAATTGATGTTGATACAATTTTTTCAAATATTTATTAACTAATTTAAATTGAAAATTTGATGTCCTAGTTGGATTTGAACTGTGGATCTACATGTTTGTGAAACCCAGCGCTTTTGGCACTGAGCTAACTTTCCCAGAGCTAAAAATTACTTAAAGATATACTATATGAAATTATAAGAAAAACATTCTATGCAATAGTCAATCATTAAAAGAGAGTTTAACATATTCCCAGGATGGTTCCTGTAAAGTTTGGTGTAAATACATCCACAGGGCTCCGCCCCCAGAGGCTTAGAATGGTTCCTTAGCCGATCTATATATGTACGTGTGTATTTTATGGACGTCTAACCCGCTAAACAGAAGTTGAACATATTCCCAGGATGGTCTGTGTGAGGTTTGGTGTAAATCCATAAACAGGGTTCCGCCCAAGAGGGCCTTGGGGCATTTTGTACAACCTTCCAAAAGTCTAATGTTAAAATGTATATCCATACTAGCATTACTTAAATTAATTTTAACAAATTATAGACATTATGTAAAAATAAATATACATTATTATTTTAAACTGTTTAAAATTGCTAAATTCTATGTATAATTATTGCTATGACACTTATTGATATTAAAATTAGGATCACCGATAATATTCTTCCAAAATTTGAATCAAGCAAAGCTGTGCTTCGGAACCAGTCTAAACACACAAAAAATGACACCCAACTCGATCCAGCCAGGAATCAGAGATGGCAGGTTCAAAGAAGAGATGGTCTTAATTACATGGATACTGATGATTTCATCAAATCTACCAACTGATTTCAAACGACTACAATTTCCTTTGCATCTTGCATTTGCAATAACCATAGGTACAAGGACTATCATTGACTATTGCTGGATTACATTTGGAACATTCGAGCTTTTACCTTGGAAAATTTTATATTGCTCATGTGTTAGGACACCTAAATTTTGTATTTTTATACGCCTAATGAAATGAAGAAAAACATTGTCTAGCCTCTAGCATTGCAATAAATGAAATATAATTATTTAGATGTTTGATTTGCTCTTCTTATTGATAAAAATTATAATTTTGGGAGCAGCAACGTGCGCCGGGTAACGCTAGTTATAAAATAAAAAAGAGCTCATAATTAAATTTTTATTTGTCGACCTCAGTAGGAACTGATTTTAACAAATTCTTTTTCTACATTACTTGTTACTCATCAACATAGATGTCCTCACACTTAACAACACAGGTACCTTGGTTTGTCACGGCACCCACCAAACATTTGGATAAAGTTGGTTGTTGTACTCATCTGTAAATTTTACAGATGCATATTCTCATTTCTTATTGACAGTTTTTTTTTTGTGTGGAGGTTAAAGAGTACAAGATACAAATAACTCTTGTACGGGGATTAATTACTTATTAGACATAATCTTGTAGTGAAATTATCTAATTTTATTGCATCATTCAGTTGAAATTACTGAAACTTGTGAATGGATGTCAAATTCAGTTGATAGTAAGTATCCATGGTTATAAAAATAACTTCAACCGCATACATTTTAATTTTCAAATATATCTTTAATGTTAGCAAACAGTTAAAAAAAGCAATATAATTATTGCAGGGTAGATAGCAAAAATAAAGATATAGGTTTTTGCTGACATTCTATTCTTTAACCCTTTGATTAGTAACATGTGCCTGCCCTAATATGACCTCTGGGAGCAACATATTTTTGAAAAATTTTCATATTTTTTCTTTTTTCCAATTTTTTTCTTTAATTTTTCTCTAATTTTTCAATTATAGTAATATTTTTTTAAAATCTACTTATTTTCTCATGTTAACCCAACTTTAGCTTATGTTTACTGGCAATTTCTTTGCTAAAAATTATCTTTTAATCTTTTCTTTTTTAAAAATACCTTTTTACTGTAAAATACCGCAAAAACTTCGAAACGACCTGTAAACACGTAGGAAAACCAAAGACTTTGGACACAGAAGAATTTCTTTATTATTCAATTGCTCATTAATTGTAAAATAGTGATCAAACCTCGAAACGATCTATAAATATACGTGGGAAAACCATAGACTGAGCACAAAAGAATGGTGACTATGTACTCTGTACAGTATTTATTGTCCAGATAGATGGAAATATTCAATCTAGAATACAGCATAATACACAGGAAAAATAATCGTAAACATACAGCAATGCTAATCTGAGAAAAATGATAGAACGTACATATATGGGAATGCTCCCGCTGGCCATATCATGAGCTCACGTACTGGTACGTGAATGCTAATTGAAGGGTTAAACAAACAGAAGATACCTGTTGAGACTTTTCAACCATCCTGTTTTGATAAGTCATTATTATTTTAACACACTTCAAAGCAGAGACTAAAACTATCAATTTAAAAAATTACATTTTGTAATGCAATATTTATAAAACGCTGATGGTTATCATATTTTTGTAATAACAAGAAACCAGTTTTTTTACAAACAACTATTATCAGTAGGATTAAAATCCTATTTAAGATTTTGATTCTAGTGAAACAGAATAAATTTAAAACATTCTTCGACCCAAAAATAAATTATGGAATCTCAAAAGACTTTGTTTCTATTCCACTGTTGCTTTCTTATATCCAGTTTGGTTTAAATTTTTAAAAAAATGTTTCAATATTTTAAGTTTTGAACTTTATGATTTTTAATTTGGATTAAGACTACTACACACAGTGATTTTAGAAAATGTTGCAATATTCATTATTTTAGTTACTGTTTTCAACCACTTTGTATAATTTGGAAAACCATTTCAATTGTTGACACATCAAGTTTTTAAATTTGTATCTTTATTTGATGTAAAGAGTTGAATTTATTGTTGACTTTGAATTAAGGCTATTTATATGTATTAAAACTGTTGCTGCGATAAATCACATGATGTTGAAACTCTAAGTAAAAATTGCATAGAACTTTTTCACAGAGTCCAGTGCTCATAGTCTAGTTTGAAGTAACTTTACAGTGGTATTGGTTCAGACCAACAGACTTCTTTGTGGTTTTGAATATAATAAACAACTGAGTAAAAGGTACTATTAACCGATGCCTACAAAGTGTATATTTAAAAAGGATGTTTTCTGCAAACAGGGCAAAAATACAAGATAATTTCACTGTAAGAGTAAATGCTATTTTTAAACAAGTTTTACAAAAATGTCATCCTTATCCAGAATCTATTCTTTAAATATATACAGTAGAATCTAAAAATTCCGAGATTCCGTTAAATTTGAGCTTATTTTTTTACCTTACTCTACCATTTTTAAAGAAAATGATGAGTCGGGCTGCTAAGAAATGTTCATATAAAATTCTATAAACTTATTTAGTGCATTATTTTTTACCTATAGTATTGGGGTTCATTGAAATGCCTTTTTTTGACGATGTTTTCTACAAGGAACGTATTTCCGTGTAATCTGAGGGGGCCTCGGTCCCATCTACCTTGAATTATCGAGACTCTACTGTAATTAAATTGGGTATCAGAAATAACTAGAACATTATTCTACAAAATAAACTCTTAGATGGAGCCAATATTAAAAATAGCCTTTATTCCACCTTTTCACTAATTAATATTGTACAACTGTGTAAATATTTTTAACATTTTTACTTTGTTTACAACTTGTTCTTTATCTCTTTATCAACTCTAACAGACTCCACCTGAACTCAATCATCTAGTATGTATGAAGATTTTGGAGAAAGTTTAATAAAATCAAGACAAAAAAATTGAAATAAATTAAACTATAAATTTACAAAGATTATTTTAAAAAATTCCTACTTTATCACCATTCAGAAAGTTTCGATCAGAGTAAGATATGAAAAAAAACCAAGACGAATGTCTTATATTAATTTATTATACCCTATAATAATATACACTATATAGCCTATCATCGAAAAGATACAAATCATCCCACTTGAGCTCTCCGCTCATCTTCTGCTATAGCCTCCTGTAAAACCTCACCACATTCAAATCTGACAAAATCTATAACATCAATCCCAGTGTCAGTCACCAACTGTCCAACACTAATTTCAGGGTCCATTAAAAACTCTTGTTGTAATAAAGATGTCTGTTCTTCTTTATTTTGTTTTGTCTCTTCTGGCACATCTTCTGATATCCCTTGTGGTACTTCTTCAAGTTTATTAGGTAACGGTTCTTCTTTTTTGATTTCCCCAATGATGAGTGGATTCATTCCTAGAATTACAAAATTTAATTAGTATTGAAGAGCAAACACCCTTATTTTACTTACACTATAAGTAACCAAAAATTGTTTTTACAGAATATTTTTAATTTGCTGTTTAACTAAACTTAATACACTGTGTGTGTGTGTGAATGTATTGGATCCGATGCATAGGCCCGATCCCTATCCATAGTGCAATGACAAACATAACCGTCAGTATAAGCTTACTTCCTAATGTGAGCGGTTTGCATTTATTGTCAGTCTATAGTGCTAGATTCTCTCTTTATGAGAGTGTATTATTTTCCGCTATCGTGATTTGTGCAAAACTCATAAGATTTTTATCTTTGTTTATTATTTTATTGTTTTTTTCCATTTGTTTTGTGTTTTTGTGCTTTGTGTCCAAGACAAATACAAATGCAGTCATATATTCAGTTTGTTTACTTAAAACCTGACAATTGTGAATAATGTTTTGACATGTATCACAAAGACATGTAAACCTGTCACAAGTGAGAGGCAGGTTTGTAAATAGTTTGTATATTGAACTTAAGTGTAAACATAATCTATCTCTGACAACAAAATGGAGTACTTTGAAGGACATAGAGTTGGCATTGTCCAACATTAAATATTAAAGGTATAACAAACAAATTCTGGTTATTTTTGGGCCCTCCCTTTCTTAACAGCAAATATAGATTGCCCAAGCCCCAAAACAGAAAATGTGTTTCAGTCAAAAGCCATTGACTGTCCAGACTTTAAATGAAGGAGATATGATGTTCCTAGATGTCAAGGTTTTAGAAATTAAAAACATTAAACTACTTAAATACAATAAAAAAAGCTTTATAGAAAGTGGAAAGAATAATAGAAAATGCAATGAAATTTTAAATGCTTAGTCTTTAATCTAATTATAATAATTGATAAATCTAAAGTAAAACTAGAATTAAAAATTATACTGCACAAAAAACACCAAATGCTCACCAACAATATGCTGACACAGTTGCCTAGCTACCAAACTAGTACTAGGATCAGTTGTTTGAGTGTTATAAATAAGAACTGTTCCATACTTTCCCAACAAAGGCTTTCCATCAATTGGAGGATTTGGATGTGCATATGCAGCTAATTGTAAACCATTGCTTACTCCGACGCATGTTGCACGTTTCAAAGTGAGGTTTTCACCTACAGATGATATAACTAATGCAATGTGATCTGTTAAATTTTTGTTATCAGATGCTTCTAATGGTCCCATATGGCTGCCATCCAACTGAATCTGTAAAGAAATTATTTACAATATTATGAAGATGCCTTTAGATTAATCGAAACATTTATATTGTTTTACACACAAACATACAATCATTAACAATATACACTTCAAAAACAAGAATTATTATGAAATTAATGCTCTTTAATCAATTTATTGAATTGACATTATAAAAAGAGTCTCCTTCCTAGTCAACTGATAAGACATCTTTGTCAAATGAATTGTTTATAGGCTTTTATATGTTGGGGTAAAGAAATAACCAAATGTTCTTGACACATAAAGCATGGTTTTTCATGACAAATTTTGTTATCAAAGGTTTTCTAAAAATATCTAACATTTTCATTTTCTTCGAATTCATTCCTATAATTATTGTCCTAAGTGAATGGATGTAGTAACTCTTAAAAAAAATGTTGATTACATCCTGATCTGAAGGTTGTTATCATGTCAATGAGGAAGAATGCCGTTACTCTACCAGTGGTACTTTCAACTGCATGTGATGACTATATGCATTATCAATAGAAATTAATATTTTGTTAGGAATGTTTTCTCTTGTAATGTTTTTTTTCAATTCTTTAAACTGTAGGATTCATAACAATCCTTAAAGTTATAAAACTAACAGTTATTAGCAATATCCAGTTTTGTTTCTATACCATCATTGCTCAGTGAATCATAAACGCTAACATATGCTTTTAATGTTCAATTCTTGCTCTTCTTATATATAACTATATTCTTTCATATAACTACAGATCAAATTGTAGACATTTTAATAATTTTTATTTTCGGATGTGCCGATACCTAAAATTTTCGATTCCGATTCTTCAATTTTTCTTTTGATTCTCGATTCTTAAGTCGATTATTTTAAGTTATATAGGCCTACATGATATTCTCTAATAATGAATTTAATTAACTTCTTGGTTATATGGTGAAGCCTTTTAAAAGTTCTGTTTTAATGTAAGAGGCTATACAAAACGTCCGGCCTTGATTTATAAATAGGAATTTCTAAAAGGGTAACAAACATATGGGATAAAAGTAATGATTTATTTCAAATTACAAATATGAAATTCAGTTCACAATTACAATATAACTTCAGTTTGTATAACTGGAGAAATGGGAACTTACTTTTCTTTGTGTTTTGTTTTGGCATGTATGAAGAGAGAGAGAGAGAGAGAGAGAGAGAGAGAGAGAGAGACAGACAGATACGCATTCCCCAGTGAAAGCAAGAAGAGCAGTGACAAATGTTTTTTTTTTTTTTTTTTCCAGGCGAAAAACCTATTGAGGTTATCATCGCCTAACTAAAGTTGAGTTTTTAAAATAATACTTCATAAATAAAACTAATCAAAATAAAACAGAATAAAATAAAATAAATGTTTAAAACTAATTGTAATAATCTAAAACTAAAGAACCTAAAATTATACAAAATTTAAATATTATTAAATATATTAAGGTGGCTTAAGAAAGCGAGGACACGGTCGATAGCCGTGACATCGTCTCTTAAAACCACCTTTAAACTACCTCGAAGATCGTAACGTATATATAAATTTTCAACTCATTACAATCAAGCAGGATATGCTTGATTGTAATATTATTTCTACAAAACGGACATAGTGGTGGATCCTCATGTCGCATCAACCATCCATGCGTTAACAAAGAGTGGCCGATGCGAAGTCGAGTAACCACCACTTCCTCCCTACGATTCGAACGAACAGATGTCCTCCATGGTCGGACGGTATTTTTGATGTCCCTCAGCTTGTTTCTATTTACATTTTGCCATTCTTCATTCCAAACAGAGAATAGTGTAGTTTTAACTTTGCATACAAAATCTGATGCCATCACATGTTGTGTCGATGGCAACATACCTGTAGCTAATTTTGCACCTTCATCTGCTTTAGTGTTTCCGAATATTCCACAGTGACCAGGCACCCAGAGAAATGACACCTCGTAATTGGAGCCTGTGTATAGAGCACAAGATGTCTCCAACCAAAGGGTTCTTAGTGTACATTTCCTGAATAGCCTGGAGAGCACTTTTGGAATCACAACACACAAGATATTTAGATTTTGCAGACGGAATTGATCTTAAAGCTTGGAAAATTGCATAAAGTTCTGCAGTAAAAACACTACAGGCTGAGGGCAATCCGTAAGTGAAAGTTTGTCCTTCCATATAAAATGCACAACCTATCCCATTGTCCAGTTTTGAACCGTCTGTGAATATGGTCACAGTGTGTTGGTGAGTTTGTTGAATCTGCAAAAACTCCTGACGATAAATAACGTAAGGAGTATTGTGTTTTAGGTACATGGACAATAAGAAGTCACATTTTGCCTTTTGTATTGTCCATGGAGGGATGTAGCATGATGTTCGTTCGAATATAGGTGGATGTTCTAAATTTAGATTATTAAAAATGCGCAACGTTCTTATTCCGAAGGGAGCAGTTGAACGTTGACGCACATTGTAACGATCCTCGAGGTGGTTATCAAAAACTGCTTTAAATGCCGGATGTTTAGGTTTACTTCGAAGACCAGTGTAATAAGAAATTTGTAGCATTTGACGTCGCATAGAGAGAGATGGTTCTCCAGCTTCAACTAGAAGGCTGGAGATTGGGCTTGATCTAAAAGCACCAGTAGAAAGTCTAAGTCCAGCGTGATGTATTGAATCCAGGAGTTTCAGAACCGTAGGTCGAGCAGATGAATAGGCTATACAGCCGTAATCTATGCGCGATCTTACAACGGCGCGATAGAAACGGAGCATACAGGTTCTGTCTGCTCCCCAATTTGTACCACTCAGAACTCTCAACATATCCAATATCTTGCTGCATCTCACCTTCAAATCACGAACATGTGGACTCCATGAAAGTCTTTTATCCAATAAAAGACCCAAAAATCTCACATTATCCGCGGTTTGAAGCCGCGTACCATCAAGATAAAGAATAGGTTCCTGGTGTTGCCTGCGACGACTAAATGCTATACACTGGGTCTTCGAAGCCGAAAACTTGAAGCCTGTAGATTTGGTCCATTCTTGCAAATTATTAATTACTAATTGTAAGGATCTTTCCGCTGTTGCCATACTTCTAGCAGCCATATATATACAAAAATCGTCTACAAACAGGGAACAGTGGACCGGTGACGGTACGTTTGAAGTGACACTGTTAATGGCAACAGCAAATTGGCTAGCACATTGGCAATTTCCTCACAGTCCGTGGTCAAAACACCATCCGAATGCCTTAATGAAATTAATGGCATCGGAACGGCAATGCCACAGACTGATCGTAATTTCTTCCATACTGTGGATGGAGCTGTAGTTCTTGTAATTGAGCCAATGTACTGCGACCATGATTCTCGTTTACTTTGCCTAAATATTCTCCGTGCTTTCGCACGGAAGATTTTATATTTTTCCAGGTTTTCACTCGTTGGATGTCTCTTGAACTGGTTCAGAGCTTTTCTCCGTTGACGAAGGATTACAGTGCACTCATCATTCCACCACGGAACAGGTGGTCGTCGTGGTTTGGATGAGGTTTTCGGAATTGCCTTTCCGGCGGCATTCAAAACGGTTTTTGTAAATGAATTGACAATGTCATCAATGGGAGCCAAGTAATCCACGTCCAGTGATTCTAGATCTTGTGAAAATTGTTCCCAGTTGGCTTTTTTCAGGATCCAACGGGGATGTCGAACACAACAGGGTGAGGAGTCACACAAAGAGATCTCAATAGGAATGTGGTCGCTACTGTAAAGATCAGGCAATGCTGACCATTTTAGCCTTGTAGCCAAGACAGGACTGCATAATGACAAGTCTACAGCTGTCCATCCACCTGTTGACGCTGCTAAATGTGTCGGAGAACCGTCATTTAGCAGGTATAAATCCAGTTCCGATCTGATGCCTTCGATCAGATTACCTCGCGGGTTGCATTCTGGAGAACCCCATGAAACATGGTGGGCATTGAAATCGCCCACTAATAAAAACGGAGTCGGCAACTGATTTATAAGGTCTACAAGATCTCTCTGTTGCAGGTTGTCACTTGGTGGGAGGTAGACACAACAGAGAATGAGTTTGTATGGAACAGCTGTTTGAATTGCTACTGCTTGTAAGGGAGTTATTAAGTTCAGAGAAACGGCGTCTACACAGTCACGGGCTAGAATGGCTACGCCACCTCTAGCTCGATTTTCTGTAACGAAGTCCGATCTGTAAACTGAATACTCCCTTAGATGGAAATTGTGCGATTCATGGAGATGTGTCTCCTGAATACAAATGTACATAGGGGACACATCCCTTACAATTAATTTGAGATCCTCAATGTGACTTTTAACACCGTTAATGTTCCACTGAATCACGGATTGTTTAGGTGTGGACATTGCTGCTTAGTGAAAAGGATTGACTTGGCTCTCATTGTTGGCATTAAATGTTAATTTACCTGGAACGTCAGGAGACGCTTCAGGCAATGTATCATCGGATTCCATCACCGCTATTGCAGTGGTGGAACTCGAGGAATTTGTATGCTCAGGAGGTGAGATGGAATGGGCCCCTCCTTTGGCCTTTGCTTTTTTTTCTTTTTTCTCCCCAACTTTAATTGGGGCATTCTTTTTTAAAATATCAAAATTTGTTTTATTTTTCCTACCCTCTGATGGAATTGTTCTAAATGTCTTTCCTTTGTGGAGAGATACCTGTGCAGGAATGCTTGTATCGTCTGATTTGCTACGTACTAGCAGATTACTCGGCGTAGTCGCTGGTTGTACTACACTTACTGAAGGTCCATTTGTCACTAAAGACAGAAGACGTGCAACCTGCTCAGTAAGGGCTTCAATTTTTCCGGTAAGGTCTGCGCAGTTTGGCACAGGACGACTTCGTTGCGCTCGCGGAAGCAGCATAAGTTTTAATGACAACATTTGGTTGGGAAGCTTTAAAGATCTTCTTAGCTTCAGCAAATGATATCCTCTGGTTAGCCATAATGCCAAGGATTGCTTTCTCCTCCTTAAAGTGAGGACAGTTGTAAAATCACGCCGGATGATCGCCCCCACAGTTAGCGCACTTCGGGGGGTTGCCGCAATCTTTTTCATCATGACCTTCCATGCTACACTTGCCGCATACACCCTGTTTAGAACACGCAGAACTAATGTGCCCAAAACGCTGACACTTGAAGCATCGCCGAGGGTTAGCTACGTAAGGCCTCACTGACAGCCTTTGATAACCTGCATTAATATATTCAGGAATCTCTGGTTTCCCAAAAGTTAATATGAAAGAGGCTGTTTTAATTTTCTCGCCTTTTTCAGATTTCATAATAACAGCAACATCCGTGACAGACTGTGACAAGAGTTCGGCCTTGATTTCATTTATTGGGACGTGCATCAGGTCCCTACATGTAATGACCCCCTTAGAGAAATTCAACGATCTATGGGGAACCACAGACACCTTGACTTGGTCGAAGAAGGAAGTCGTTTTTAAAAGAGATCGGGTCTGTTTTTCATTACTAGTGGCAACAAGCAGTGTCCCATTTCTTAATTTTTTTATAGATGAGACAGGACTTCCAGCACAGGCAGTAATTGCTTTATTTATAAGAAAAGGCGAAACTCTGGACAAATCCTTTCCATCTTCGGCATTAGATATTATTAAATATTTTGGCGATGGCAATGCTTATGACGTTGCCACCATCAACTTCTTCCTCAAATCATCAACTTTAGGTTCATCAGGTGAATCCTGACGAGTCCTCTTTAAACTCAAACCATTTGACTTGGTTTTATGATCCATAGAATGCTTTTAGCCAACCATCGTGTCTGGCGTTACGGGCGAGACTATAGGAACGGGTACACCCATGGATCACTTTCGATCATTTCCAATCTCCAGAACTCTGGAGCCTATAGTATTCTCCTTAGCTCGACTGGATGGGCATCAGTCGAGAACTCGTAATACTGTGCACAAGCTCCGACACCTGTGCACCGCGGACACTCCCTGACCAAGGACCGAAGCGGCTGGTAGACCAGAAACCGCGCTTACGTCTTCGGCAGAGCAAGCTCACATCAGCGTCCCAGACCAGAGTTTGTCAAGCTCTGGAATTTTCAGCACTCCCGACGCGCAACGGTTCTGACCAGTCAAAATTCCCTAAGAGAAGATGTAAGTGTTGAAATGTGTATAGTTTGTGTTGGTGTGTGTATGCTTTGTGAGTGGTGTAGTGTTAGGCTAGGGTACCGCGAGGGACGCCAAACCCCTCGTAGGTGCGGCTAGTCCGCACCCCCCTGCGGGCCAGTGACAAATGAACCAGAAATGGTTCCAATTGTATTTGTTGTCATAAATAATAATAATAATATTTTCGTAATCTCAGACATTTGCTTTAATAATTTAATTAATTTGAAGCAATTTGAATAATACATAGTTGTTAATTAATTATATTACCTATAAATTACACCACATACATATTTTAACAGTTGGAAAAACAAGAATTGGGATAGGTGCTTTAATCAGTGAAGAATTGGAATGAAGATTCCTCGATACCATTAGAATAGACGCTTCCTAGAATTGAGAATCAGAATCGGCCCATCCTTATATTCATTTGCATAGCACTTTTACAAGCTTCTTTCTTTTTGAATTATCCCTAACTGTGCAAGGTGTAAATTTACTAAATTCCGTCTATTTTATCATTTCTTTTTACACCTCTCTTGTACTTTTTATCAATATTAAATTTTTCTTCTATTCCTTGTAAAATTTCAATTATTTTTCTTTAGACTCATAATGCTGTGAACAATAATAAGAAAACAAAAGAACAAGAATAATTGTAATAGGCCTATATCTATATAATTCAATACTATTATCACTTATGAAAGATATAAAAGATTTATAAACATAAAGAGAATTAAGATAATAACATAACGCTCCCTTATTTGACATGTAGTGAAGAATAACAGCTCTAAATGTGTAGGTTTGCATATCTAAAATAGACTAGTTTCTCTTAAAAATAAACAAGTATTTTTCTTATTTTACCTAAAAGTATGGCAAAATTATACTTCATGAGATTAAGAGAATTTACCTGAAATAGACCTCTCAACTAGGGTTAAAGAGAGATGACTATTTATTATCTAGTTTACTGAAACTTGCCATTTTTGTGTTGTATATCTTGAGGTTTTGGTATATATTACACTTTTTTCTATTAACTTGGCAAAAAAACCACTACTTACTGATTTATTCAGCAGACACATTTCGCACTATGTCAGAGTGTTTCCAGTTAACTTAGCTTAATAAGTTCTACCTTGTCAATTACTGAATTTCATGGACAAAAAAAATAAAATAGATAAAACATCGTTTAACAATCTGATTCTCACGCAAGTCAAATTAAAAAAAAAAAAATTCAAACCATTTAAGAAAACTGAACAATAAATAATAAATACATTCATTTTAAGTAAACAAATTACTTAAAAGGAAATAACACTACATAACCAGTGGCATCTGGTCTTCTATAGACGCACCGATTACTAATAAACATTTTTAAAATTAAAAATTACATATTTTAAAAGAAAGTGAAAACATAAAATTCATGAGGCACAAAATCTTTCATAATTTGTCAAATAAAAACCAGAAATTAGCCATGAGGAAGCAGTGGGTTCTTTACTGTCAATGCATCTGATTTAGTACTGCACTGAACTACCTTGTACCACTACCACTGTCGACTGTATCTGCTGTGCTAACCATGCACAATATCTTTCAGTTGGCATGGGTCACATCTAGTAGAAGATTATTAAGAAATTATTGACAATCTTTCAGGTCACTTAAAATGATGCATTTTGTCAGTAGCAAAGATTAAGGCTTTTGAACCCAAACTCTTCCCTGAGAATTTATTGTCTCAGATTCAGAAAATTGATCCCAATATTTTTTACTACCAAGAACTTGAAAATAAACTGAATATGATATAGAATTACAAATAAATAATACTCATAACCTCTATCCACAAATATTTCTATTTTAATCTGCTGTATACTTTTTTTACCAAGTAAATGGTCACAGTGAGAATGGTATAGCAAACAAGACTCAGAGCTATTATTTAAACATAGTTTTTTCTATATGAATAGAGGTAAAGAACTGCTACATTCCAAGACAAATACCCTCAAAAGTTATTGCAGTTTCATAGGGCATTTAATAAAATCCTTCTAAGAAGTATTCCTCTTAGCTAAATTTATCTGCTTAATACTGGCAACTTCTGTGTCAAGAGAGAAAAGGTTTTCGACACTTAGAATAACTCATACCTACAAGAGATTTACACAATGGGAAGAGCAATAAGTAAACTGTCATTAAAATTCACAAAAGGAGCTGTTGAAAACAACCAGACCTGGAGAAGACTCATAATACATTAGAGTCTCGAAAATCTGAGTCTCGATATTTGAAGCTTCCGCTAAATTCGAGTCTATTTCTATTTCAAGCTATTTTATCTATTTGAAAGAAAATGATGAGCCGGGCTTCCAAGAAACATTTATATCAATACATTATGCAAAGGAAATGAGTCACCCTTCTATGATCAAGAAGTTGAAAGCTCGAAGAATTCAGTTCATGTACAAATAAAACATATATTATGTTTAATGTTAATTTGTTTCTAAATTTAGTTTTAAAAATAAAACAATTCTAGAACTAGAACAGTTTCGGGAATTTTTGTTAGTTCCATTTTTTGTATTTAGTTTTAATAGCATAGAACACTCTTGTTGGTCAACATAGCTGCAACGATGTTGGGATAAAATGAACCTCTATGTTACCAACTCCATTAATAAAGATGAATAATATAGCGAATAAACACCTCCCTCAGATACCCTGATTTAGAGACCGGCTACCTCAGGGATTTAGGCTCTTGACACATAGGCTTTTCCTCCCATACATCCAAGTTCAGGGGATCCTGTGATTTTACTTTAACCATATCCACTAATGTTCTTTACACTTTCTATATCTATCTTGTGCAATAATTGGCTAAAATATGAATTTCTCCTAAAATACAAAATAATTCAACATTTTTTCAATATAAGATATACTTCCAATAAAATACAAGTCAATACCATGTTTTAAAATAAATATAATATAAAACAAATTTATAAAACAAATTTTTTCAAATGAATAGGTTTTACGATAAATGATCATATTTCTTAAACACTGCTATGTTTAAAAGTAAACGCTGTCTCAGAGTAAGTTGGGCCAAGCCAGGTAGCTGGGCGATGAATAGGCGGGGCAGCCTGGCGAGTACATTCCATTGGGGATTAGGACCAGCCTGGGCAATGAATAGGTGGGGCAGCCTGGCGAGTACATTCCATTGGGGATTAGGACCAGCTTGGGGGATGAATAGGCGGGGCAGCCTGGCGAGTACATTCCATTAGTAATGCATCGCCAATAACTCCACTTAAAGAAGATAATATAATAAATTCGCGATACTTAAGAAATAAAATTGATACAGTTTTCTTAATTATTATTAATCAAACAATTGTGTGTTTGTCTCATGTTGATCTGTTAAAGTGTTATAGCTGAAGCTATTACAAATTTTAATTTCAATTTATAAATGGTTAGAAAGTTACGCTATTTGAAGTGTAGCTAGTAGTCACATTTAAAGTCGGCCGGATACATGATACCCACTTTCTTATCAAACATCTCGGGCTTTGGACCATTGCAAGCCTACTTGTTCAATACTCTTCAAGATAATAACAGTCCATGCTTGTTCTGGAGTTTTTTTTTTGTGTCAAGTTTTCTTTGGTCAAGTTAACATTGTGTACCTTATAAATTATTGTGTTATGATCAGGGATAGCATCGTGCCATGCACATTAAAATGTATACAAAAAGTCTTGTTTGGTCTCTGAGTGACTGATTCACCATTTACGTAAAAGTAACAAATGCACAAAGCTCAATGCACAATCACAGCTACAACTGAAACTGTATATACTCTCCTTCCACAGCGTCACCCTGATTTTTTTATTATCTCTCTACAACTTATGCCTGAAATATAGTTGACAATTGTCTTACAAACAATACATACAAATTAGCCTCGATTGTGATTGATTAACCTCCATCATATACCATTAATGATTTATAACATATATTTATGTGACTTAATAAACTAATCTTATAAGAGTACTGATTCGATTTTTTAAATTGATTAGGAACTAGATCACAATCTATCTATCTTTTAACTAGATCAGAATCCCAATTTATCATTAATATTTTTTTGATACATTTGTACTATAAATAACACTAGATCATCACAACTGACTTAAGGTAATTGTTTTTTTTATACTGAAATCATTCAACTTACTTTAGAAACTTGATTATCATTTAAGTTTTTTTTTGAAAATTGAAGACATGTGTTTGCCACCAATTCCACAATATTTTGAAAGGACTTGTTCCTTGCTACAAAATCTGTCTCACAGTTGACTTCCACCATTGCTGCTGAAGACTGGTCGAAAGCAATCCCAATAAGCCCTTGGGCAGTTGATCTCCCTTCTAATTTTGCTGCTTTTGCCCATCCCATAGCTTGGGCTTCATCTTTTAACCATTTTTCTGCCTGATAAGTCATAAAAAATAGGATGATTTAAGAAAACCAAATCTACAAATCCAAATTGACCTAAATCTATTTTTCAGAATACTTTGTAGCTACAGACAAAATTAATTTTACCTTTACAATGTCATTATCATTCTGCTCCAAAGCTTTTTTACAATTTGAAAAACTATAGCCAGTTTTTTTACGCAATTTTGCTAAATTAGACTTATTTAATGAAGACCAAGCAGTTTGACTTAAGTGCAAAAACCTGAAAACTTGTTTATTCATTGTTCACCTACAAAAAAAAAGAAATCAAGCATTAAAAATAAGTTTTTTGTAACCAAATACTTAAAAAAACACTACACTGTACAATTAGTAAAAAGTAAACAGTTATTTTAATTTTATAATATATTTAAAGTTTTGTTAATTAAATAAAAAATATATTCAAGAAAAAAAATGTAATTATTTCTAAGTAACATTTTCATTGGAAAGCATGATTTTCTAAACAAAATATTGTTTATGCGGAAAAGGAAAATAAATACAAACTTTTCTAATAAAAATTCTTAAGCACATCATAAGAAAGCAAAAAGAAAATGAATATGGCTGAGAGTTATTAGGCCAGGGCATCTTTCATAACAATGTGAACATTTTTTTGAAAACTGGGTCTATGGGTATGTATGTTTAATCTTTGAGAGGTCGTACCGTTGGCCGCCAGGCCGCATAATTTTTCCATAAAAAAACTTTTTATTAGAGCTTGATGTCTGGACTTTGGTCTATTTCACAAGACCCTTTATTGGAAATACAAACTGCCACACACACAAAATTTAGCTTCGGTTACTTTAATCGAGCTCAGTTTTTCTGAATTTTACTGCTGTGTCCGACTTCTTCCGCTATGTTCATACTGTGAGCAAAAACTACATTTTTAGATGGTTTTTCTTTGTTTTTATTGAAGCACCTGTAAATGTGTTGTTTATTTATAGAAATAATTGACAGAAATGATGAGTAAAAGTGAACGTTAGCGTATCAGAATTGCTACTCTACTAGCTAGTGTAGAAAGAGAAGAACAGCAAGAGCATCAGCACCCAAAGGATGCAAAGGACGCATTTGAAAAAAAACTGAGTCATAGTGGTGATGAACTAAATAAGGAGGATTCCGAGATGACGAGGATGCAATTGTTACAAATGACTTACAAAACAATATAGGTAGGTTTGTGAGGTACAAAACTTACCTCTTGAAGAAAGGCATATAGTTACAAGACTTATAATTATTTTGTACAATGATTTCCTCTTTAAAGAGAATCACAAATTTTAAAATAAAATTTTGTAATACATTTTTCAAAAGGTTTGTCATATATTTTTTTTTACAATACATACTATAAATTAATGCTATTTAAACAAATTTAAAGTTTTGAAAATACATAAAAATGTTCTATTCCAAAGATATTTGAAATAAAATAATTATTATTTCGGTTCAAACAAGTGCGACCTCTCTTGTTATTTCAAACCATGTGCCCTCTCAAAGGTTAAATGCTCTCTTTTCTACATTGCTATATAGCTGGGAAAGTTAATTTTTATACTTATCAATGAAGAAATAATTCGATTTTGAAATATAGTTGTATGAATTCATGAATTACGATATCAATGTAAAGGAGCTCTCATGAGGATGTCCTTAACCCTTCAGTAGGTGTGTGGTTAAAAGTAACACATTTAGGAACATGGGATACCACTGTCTCTCTTTTTATTAAAAATTTAATTTAAAAAAATACTTTTTAATGTGTTACAGTTGTAACTGTTTCCTATTACACTTTTCAACACATTTGTAATCTGATTATATTAATTTTATGCCACAAAATACTCTCAACTTTAGGTGCAGAAACTTTGGGTGCATAGTACTAAAAAAATTTTAGGATAATGTTACTATAAAACCCATTTATTTTTAAATATAATTTATCAGAAACAGTATACGGTCTTTAAAAAAACATTAAAAATACACTGTTATGTGTAAAAAAAGTGTTTCTTACCAAATAAATACATTTTAGGTTAAACGGGTAGGACTATGCACTTAAAGACAAAGATGTTACTATTGTTCTTTCCAATGTTTTATTTTTTGCGTAGCTTCCATACAAATGTCACATATTAGCAGGGTGTGGTCAGGGCATATCTCCACATTGGTTGTAGACTTCCAGGTTAATCTATCTCTCCCTCTACCGCACCTGTAGCAGTGTCTAACCTTTTTGTCTATAGATTGATGTTTAAGCCGGGGTTCATCGATTCCAAGAAGGTTTCTTGCTCTCCTCTTTAACTTTACTGGTAGCATAGTAACATTAACCTGTTGTCTTAGATTAGGAACAATTAGATCCCAAGGAATGTTTGCAATAAACTCACTTCTTGACAATGGTGATCCTCCAGCTTTGTTAGCAATGTATATTCTGGACACATTGATGGCTGCGATATTTAGAAGATAAAAAAATAAAACCACAGGCCATGGTTTCGTATTTCTTGCTACATCGTATTTGGCACACATTTGGTCTAATATGTCACCTCCAATTTTTGCCTTGTCATAAAAAGTAATTATTTCCCAATTTCTGTAAATCCCCTGAATCTTTGTCAATTAGGTGGTCTTCATGCATCCTTAACAGAAGTAATACTGCCTTCATAGGTATAGTGCAGTAAGATACTGGGGTTTTCTCTTTATCTGACAAGCAATCTCACATAAGTTCATCCAAAATACCTGCAGATAATAACTGGGCATGCTTTGGTTTACTCATAACATAAAAGGTTGCACAGGCTAAAGACATAACCCAAACAACTTTAGCCGTAAACAATTACAAAACGCACACACTCTGAGTGACAATCACCGACTGAGTAGGGTATATGACAAACAGCAGCTAATGATGTAGCCTTCCCTCCACTAGTTTTAGGAGATGTGTTGGAGCCCAAACAAAACCTCTGGGCTATACCTGTTACCCAAGGGTTTAAAAAATGAAAAAAGTTTTAAAAATTTTAAAAAACAATATGAGAAAAAAAAGTATAAAATACTGAAATCAATTGAAAAAAATAAAATTATATGCTAACCAATATAAAATTTAAGGATATATTTTTGCAGTATTAGTTCATTAATCCAAAATCTGACTACCATCGCTTAAGAAGGATAAAGCAATGATTGTGGTTAGGCAACATTATTAGTGTGAAGATTTGAAATTCCACTTTTATAAATATATATACAAAAGAATGTGATATATGCACATATGACCCTAAGCATGAATATACCTACTTTCTTTCACAATCACTGCTGGCTATTAATTACACCTGTGAGTAGAATAAAACAGAAGAAATGGAATCAAAACATAATGAACGCTGTAATTCAAGTAAATATTATTCTTTTTCCAAATCTATAAAGTTTCACATTTTAAATTTGTTTTATATTATGTAAATTATATTTTGTCTTACAACTTCTGGCTAATAGGTTAGACATAAGTTATTGAAATTTGGTTAGTCTTTTAATTGATCATCTCTACTTCCCCCCAACTCAGCCTGACTAATATAAAAAAGAAGTATATATATATAATTAAATTTCAATGTTTTATTCTGTATGAAACTCAATTTAAGCAATTATTTTACAGCGACAGAATACAAAACAGGCATGTGAATGATTACGATATCATACTCTACATATGTATTGACAAAACTGTTTTCATGATGCAAATCCATCTTCTAAGAAGAAAAGCCTCAACATTTTTTTTCTTAATAAAATTATATACAACCTAATAGTAGCTTTTTTACCTGGTATTGTAATATCACGAATAATCTATTATCGCAAAAGGAACTTTCAAAATAAATCACAGATCAAATTAATTCTGCAGAAGATGAAACATTAACTTTTTTTAAAATATTAAAGATTAATAAGCGTGATCATTACTCATGGATAAATTATATTCACACTATAAACATTTTTAATATGTGCATTATTGTCTTTGAAAACACATTGAAAAGGCTTTAAATTACTTTTTTTTTTTTAAATAAGCAGCTACTTAAACTAGCATATGGAAATGAAAACTTTCTTCCTAAACACTTATAAAAATAAAAAGATAAAATTCTAAAGTGAGCATGTTTTAAAATACTTTTTTTGTAAGAATTCATTATGAAACTTACACTATCAGTTAAACACTATACAAGGACTATTTGAGAATTGTTTCAAAAATTTTAAAGTGATCTAAAATTGATTTTCTCATTTTGAAATTAGTAAAAATATTTTTTTATGACCCCTTTAGTGTTATACATTTTTTGTAAAGGGCTTGTAAGTGCTGAACAATGACACCTTTTCTCATCTTTTAGCTTGACCCTTAGAATGGGTTAAAGATTTGCAAACAAATTTTTTTTTTTGAAAACTAACGACATATAACTTTGAAATCAGTTGAGATATTAGGCTGAAATTTGATATTTTTCTTAGTCTATTTGGGGGATATCAGTATAACAAATTTCAATGAAATACAAGGTTGTAAGTTAAAATTATTATTTTATATTCGTTGATTCCATCTTCACATGAGCTACTAGTTTTCACTTGTAAATATTTACAGCTTACATATAGTAGCACTTACTTATATTTGTTGAGGGCGGCCGTTTCGGGAGATGTGTACCATTGTCAATTTAGACCGTAACTGATCTCAAGGTTTACTATGGTTAGAGTATTAGGGTGGGGTGGGATATTATGGTGGTGTGGGTGTATTTTGTGGGTATTAGGAGTTATGATGTCAAAAAGTGTGTGTGAGTTGTAATGTAATTGTGTATTGAGTATGTGTCTAGGGTGTAGTTTGAAGTGTCTGTATATTTCGTACTGTTCAGTTGTGTAGCGCCGGTTATTTCTGTGTTGTTTATGAAGAATTAGTAGGTTAGATGTTATGTCTATGTAGTCATGTTTTCTGGAGTTGAAATAATCTTCGAAGTTTGATTGGTAGTTACTGTTTGTTAGTGCTTTTATAACGTGTGTAGAAGGACCTCCCTGTATGGCCTATGTAAACACTGGGGCACGAACTGCAAGTTAGTTTGTAAACTCCAGTGGCGTTGTAAATGTCGTCGATTTTGTTGTTGGGTTTAAATTGTTTGTTGAGAGTGTTGTGTATGGAGTAGACTATTTTGTAGTTGTATTTTCATAGTGTGTTGGTTAGATTGTGGATTTTGGATGATCTGTATGGTATTGATAATTATTTTATGGGATTGTCATGTTGTGTGTTTGTATTTGGGTAATTAAGTTTATTTTTAAGGTGGTTGTGTAATTTGTCAATCATTGTCGTGTTGTATCCCTTAATTTGTGCTATATGTTTTATGGTGTTCAACTCCTGGTCGTGTTCTTTGTCTAATGTTTTAAGTAGGCGATTTATCATTATGTTGTAAGCGGCTAGTTAACGTTGGTGTGGTTGAGTGGACTATTTTAGTGAAAACTAGCAGCTCAAGTGAAGCTAGAATCAACAAATATAAAAACTTTCTTATTACACTTTTATTATTACTTGCGACCAGACTTTTTGTTAACTAAATGTTGTTAAATTGTTAACCTACACTCGGAGGAAATGTTTTGTTGTTGGAAACAACTGCAATAAGTTCTATATTGGACAAACAGGCAGATCTTTCGCCGAAAGATATAAAGAACACAAAAGCGTACTACACACTACTATTGAATCCACCTTCGTTTTAAGGACACTGAAAACTAATGCAGTAGTATGGGAAATAACATGAGCATCCTCCACACATGCAACAAAGACCATAAATTAAACACACTAAAACAGTATGAAATATATAGACATAACAACACATAAAAATGACATTCTAAATGAACAAACACGGCACAGATCACACATACTCTTCGATCACATCTCTTCTAACTTTCAAAAAGAAATGGTACCAAAGAAGCACAACTACAGCAATCCTAGCAGCCAAAATACGAGACTGAAGAAGTCGTAAGATGGAAACGTATTTTCCTAGTGTAAGTTAACAATTTAACAACCTTTAGTTAACAAAAAGTCTGGTCGCAAGTAATAGCAAAAGTATAGTAAGTAATTAACAACCAGCTCGTCATGAACAGCAACAAGATTTCGAAAACTTTCTATTTCACTGATAGCTGCATTTTAATACCAAACTGTTGCCACTGACATCGCCATTCCAATAATGAACAATTTCTATCTTATTCGTTTAACTGACGACACCTAACCGTTACAACATGGTTAGCAGCTTGGGTTTTGTCAATGAAGCGATGATTTATAAACGCGTTAGCCTAGTTAGTTAACAGTTTTCACTTAGTTCTTCAAATGACTACTTGTGTTTTAATCACTGAAATCAAGATTATTACAAAAATCAGAAATAATTATTTTATTTATAGCTAATTACAAATAAATGACAAAAGTTGCGAATCTAAAATTGTTTTTATGAAAGTTAGTAAAATAAATTTTATAAATAGAAACATTAATTATATGCGTCCCTTACGTACAAAACACAGATAAAGCACATTAAAACCGACATCTTTTTTTAATGCTTGAAAAGGGTAATAACTCCCTAGAAGAATGCAAAACACCAGGGAAGAAACTGTAATCATACTTTACATTAATTCCTTCTACTCTCAGAACTAAAGGACATTATAGGTCTCTCTGTAATCGCATTTCAACATAATCGTTTACATGTAATTCTCCGGGCTTGTTTTGAATACGAGTTATTTATTTGTATTTTTTTCGGTTTTATATCTTGAGGTGTTTTATTAATATTAATTTATTGGTTGTACTTGGCAAAAAACCACTGACAGATTTTTTTCAGCAGACTCGTTTTGGACTTGGGCAGTGTATTGTTAACATCATTTACTAGTGCGAAAACCTTCCGCTGAAAAACATCAGTAAATACAGTAATAGATTTTTGCCAAGTATAATCAATAAGCAAATACTATTTATTTTGTTTGGTCAAAATCACACAAAAAACTTTCATGAGAGTCAAGGTAAATTACAAAGTGAGTCGTAAAATTAATAATGAACATAAAAATGAATTACTGGAAGGAAATGGACAGTAGTATAAAAATGTGTGTTAAAGAAAAATATCTTTAAGTCTCTTATAAAGTATTGATCTATTTCATATCCGGCTAATTTTTCATCAATTCGTTGAGTCTCAATAACTTCACTAAGTTATTGATTTTTTCATACACAATTTAATTCACTATTTTATAATTTATTGAATTAATTGATGGGAATTATTGACACGAATGGTAAATTTTTAGCGGGCTCATTTTGTCATAAGTTAGTGCTTTGAGCAACGAACTGGACCTTTTTTTTTATCGTACTGCGTGTAAATGATCTTGTGGGAATTGAGTATACTTAGAATTTTTAGTAAAGTGGCTATTTAAAATATAAAAATTGTGAAATATATGGTGAAAGTTACCAAATGTAACAAGTTCTGTAATTTAAGGTAGTTAGCTAAAAACTGTCTTAAACACCACTCTAGAACTACGGTCATTTACATTCATATTATATATAGATTGTGTCTCATACAATACATATTGCATTGTGATGTTTAATTTTCAAATAACATTCTGTTATGGTTCTATGTATCCGGTGCCGGAAGTTCATATACCGGTTCCCAAGCATTGCCCCATGCTGTTTGCGGTCAAAATCATGTGGATTTATAAGTATTAACACGTGTTTGCTGATCATATATAGTATTGTTTTTGAAGAGATATTTACAAATATGGATGAAACAGGTAAAAAATAATTTATATATTATAAGTGTTTGTTAAAATTCAATGTAAAAAAATGCTCAAAAGTTTTATAGAAATTAAGAAAACATGATAGCTATTTATTTTAGGCAATGTTTACACGAAAAAAACAGCTTTAACACTAGTGATGATAATTCCTTAACTTTATTCAGCTATTTTGCCAGTTTTCTATTAAAAGCGTTTTAATAGTAGGTTATTTTTTATTACGGCGGCCCCACTCCATATTTTGGATTATTGTTCAAAAGCACGAAAAGGTACGATATCCACCTAGTATATTTCTTCCATGACCTTACCACTCTAAAATGTGTTCCTTTACGTTAATGATTTTTAAGCATAATAGGTAAAGTAAGTGGCCTAAAGTAATATTATTCAAATAATTTCTTTTAGATATTTTGGTATTTATTTCCCGTTCCCAAGTATTGGTTTGAGCTAAAAAAATGATTACAGGCTATTCAGAAAGTTCAGAAATACAATTAAAATTATAAAAACTTTCACTCACGCTCCAAAATTTAAAAAAGTTGGTAAATAGAAACCCCCTTCCTCAGCACAAGTAAAACGTTGCTAATTTTACATTTTCGCTTTATTTCTAGGAATCAACTCAAAATTCAATTTACCATTGACTCCCAAAAAATTACAAATTAAAAACAAAAAAAAACTTCAACAAAGCACTGTTAGCACTACGGCATCAAATTTCACCAGGCATACAATCCCTATAGAATTATAAAACTCGCACATACATCTATTTTTGTGAAAGTGTGTCGCAAAATTACTCAATAGGACGAAATTAACACTTATTTAACACCCTATTCCACACAACAGAAAATATTGCATAGAACATGTATACACTTTTTATGTTAAACTTTAGTCTAAAAACGATGGAACTTATCGCTTAAAGCAGTGTTCAGTTGAAGTATTTAAGGTGATTTATTTTTCGAAATTTGTAAATTTTCTGGAATTATCAGCAAGTTTAATTACATATCAAGACATTTTGTGAGTTACTACGTCAAAAATATAAAGCCATACTTTGAATTTGTAACGTTTTAGATGGGAGGAATTGCTATTTTTCACAATTGTTAATTTTTGGGGTGTGAGCGAATGTTTTTATAATGTTTTCCATATTTCTGATGACTTTCTGCATTGCATGGTATAATATTTGTTTGCTAAAATCTATTACATGGGAACAGGAAATAAATACCAAACAAATGTGTGGGCCCTCTGATTTTTTAAATTTTAATCTGTGTTACTCAGAAATACATTCAAAATTAGAAACAAGTAATTTTGAACCTGGGAAAACAAAAATAGAGATTAGTACAATGTACCAGTTAAAATATATTTGGTTATAGAAAAGTATAATTAATATTAAGAATAGATGAAATTAGAAGACTTTTAGGAATTTTAAGATAATATGTTGACATCACTGAGGTCACCAACATCAGTTTTATAAAAATTGTTTTTAACCTGTAAACTGCATCAAACATTGCCATATCCACTTGATATTTTCCCATTAATTGAAGAACATTTAGAAACACGTTTTTTTGTTTTCTGAAAGTGAAAAACCGGCAAAGATCTTTTCTTGAATGGTTTTACAAAACAATGGAAATTTTTATAAGTGCATAGAACAGTCCAAAATAATCGACCCCCAGTGACTGATTAGCATTGCCCTGCTGGCTAATTGAACTGTCAACTATTTCACTTGAAACTCATTCAGACCAGTAATAAATAGTAAAAACATTGGACAAACATTTATGGTAAGTGTTGTTACAGTGCATAGCATTATCAGTAATAAGTTTATATAAAGCAAAACTAGTGCAAATGGGTCCAACATAGTTGATACAAGATGAGAAAACAAACCTTCAAGTGTTATCAAAGTACAATAAATTTGTCTACTACTTAAACTTGTTCACTAAAGAGTAAAGCCAGCAATGACAGAAAAACATTGCAGATCTCAAAGAAAGGACATAATTTTTCTACATGACAGTAGTTGCCTTCATCCAAAAAGTAGTGCGACTGATCCAAAAAACCTTTGAAAGTAAGGGGTTGGGAGATACTACCTCATCCTCGATACAGTTACCATCTGGCTTCCTTTGATTTTCATTTGTTTCATGCAGAGGCATTACATCGAAAATGTTCAGCGATGAGGTCGAGAATTTGTGGGAAAGTAGCTCAAACGAGAGAGACTATTTTTAATCTGGTATACAAAAAAATTAGTTAAAAAAATCTAAATATCTGGTTCAGTGATGGGTTTGTTTCAATTACTGGTAAAAACCTATCTGTTAATGCAGAGGCTGCTAAGGCATTTTCATGGTTGAAAACTTGAAATTTAAGTATAATCATGGTGTGTTTAAGCCGTGTAAACCAAGTTATTATAAACAAGATAAAAAATATATATAGTACAAATTTATATAATAGTAGATATAGTAGATTATATTTCTTTGTTTTTTAAAGAAAGTTTGAGTTTATAGAATAAAGTGTTTTATGTTCCAGTTTTTACAAATATTAAGCCCTACTTTTTTTAATCACTTGAAAATTATTTGTTTCATGTTTGAAACTATTTTTGAGTTTCAAATGTCCTAACAAAAATGTGAGAGGACCCTCATTTTGAAGTATTACTTTAAAAAATTATTCCTAAATTTAAAATCTAAAACGTTTAGTACATATGTATAAAGATCATTTTTTTGTTATATATTGCAGTATCAGTTGAGAAACAAACAAAAAAGTCAAAGAAACAAAAAGGTTTAGGAGAGTTGCAAAAATCTGGCGATTTTAGAGTGGACCCTTCTGAAAAAATTCCAAAGCTTGATACATCTCAATGGCCATTGCTGTTAAAGGTAAGTTGAATTAAATTCATATATAAAATTATACTCAGTTCTTCTGTATTTATATCTTTATAAATATTTAGGGTGTCCAGAAATTAAAGAACGATTGGGAATTACAAGCCTCGCCGATCCCTGCTACTGCGGCGCCTAGCATAGCAGCCAGTTCAACCTCATTTCTCAACGTGTACAAAGTTTCGTTATGCTGTGGTCCTCTTGTGTATTCTGAGAGTATTCAAACATGGCTGCGCCAATAAAACCCAGCTATTGTAAAATAACAGTATGAGGTGTAATTTGATTTTTTGAATGTACAAAATGTTTGCTGTATCAATGTTTATATGCAAATTAACCAATTGTAATTAACCAATGATAATGCAATGCACAAGTCCTCTGTAAGGGAAATATCCATCATGATTAACTAATGAAAAACCAGCGCACATGATGAAGATCAAATTAGAAGACCATTGGTCAATAGAGATGTTTTGAATCTTGTTTGAAAATCAATGTTTCTGTTACTACGTAGCACTACAGCACAGGGTGGGCTTTGGATTACTTAACAATGTCCCACCATGTAATTCTGTCTTTAACCATCCGTTTCTATGTTGTAATGCCGAATATCCTTAAATCTTCCTCAAGGTCCTGTAGGCATCGTCTTCTTAGTCGGCCAATTCTTTCTTTGCCAATCATAGAACTAATTGTTTCTATTATACGCATATTTCCCAAATTCTACTAAATGGATTTTTGACAGAGGAAGTTAGATACAAGAAAATGTGTGATCATTGGGTGCCAAAGATGTTGGTAGATTATATTAACCCTTAGCACTCGACTGTCGGGGGAGCCCCGCCAAGCGTATATTGGGTCACCCGACACGATTTTCAAATGCCTATAACTCGTCTGCGGCGAAGCCCACGACATTCAATCCTTTACAGTTTTGTGCTACACTCTATTGACAATAATGTGAACTAAGTTGAAAATGTCTAGGAATATGTGAGTCATCACAAAATCTAGTTTGCCGCTACGTTGTAAGCTGCAAGTAGGTTACAGTTTCGCAGGTTATTTGTTTACTCGTAGTTTGCCGAGGCTTCACGTGCAATTAGTGATTCTGAAATTCCTGATCTTTTACTTGATCCTGATTTATTAAAATGTAGTTCAGTTTCATAAACAAAATAATTAAACCAACAGGTATTTGTAAATATAACCAGTTTATGGGATATGTCGATTTAGCTGTTCAGTATAAAGAACCGTGCAGTTTTACGAGACGAACAAATAAATGGTGGAGGAAAATGTTTTTCTGGCTATTAGATGTAGCTGTAGTAAACAGTTTTATTATCTATAATAAAAAAAAGGAAATTAGAGAAAATCCTGTTAAACAAAAATAGTTTTGCCAAAACGTGAGGGAACGCATTACTGATATCAGGAATAACCCGTATAGTGAGAGGGGTCGGCCATCAACTACTGACAAAGAAGAAGGACTGAATGGGAAATTACATTAATTTTTTTCCAATGATAAAGGTAGTTCTAAGGATTGTGTAGTTTGCAGTAACAGGAAGATAAAAGGAGGTAGAAGGGAAACAGTTTTTCACTGCAGAACATGCAGCAGAAAACCAGGATCTGGAAGTCTGTTTCCAAAGATATCATACTCTGCAAAACTACAAATAAGATAATAAAATCATGTACATACAGTATTAGTGAATAAAAATAGCTTAGTTTACTAAAATCATATAAGAGAAAACAAGGTTTTCCATAAACAATAATGCAACTTGCAGGTGAGGAATTTGTCTCAATTTAATTACAAGTAGGGAAGCAAAGCATGTTAAAAAAATCCGAGCGCTAAGGGTTAAGATTGAATGGATGGGAGCAGTCCTCAAATTCTTTTAGTAGGTATGACAAATTTATTGACCGCATTGTAATTGGAAGTGGAACTTGAGTATCATACAAAACCCTGGAAACAAAATACTAATCTATAGAATGGTATCACTCAAACGACCTCTCAATATTCAGGAAAGAGAAACTAAATCTGAGCACTAGAAGTTTTTTTTTTGAGACTGAAGGGGTTTTAATCTATATGGAGTGTATGCCAACAGGAGAATCGATATAGTCAGCAGCCTACGTTGAAACTCTACAACAGCTATGGCATGTTTAGGAAAATTAACAAAATAGCTTTAAACGTTGTTGGTGGCTGAAGAGTATAACTTACAGCATCAAAAAAAGATACTCTTCAAGTGCCTTCACACCTAAGGTAATTACATAAAAAAATAGATTAAAGTACTGTAATGCGGAAAATAAGGTTTTGTATTGATTTATTTTGAATTCATTCAGTTATAGGAAAATGTTTTTTTCATTTTCTGAATGACCGAAATAATTTTCTTCTAGGAACATTTACTAAACCTTTACCACACAGTAGGTTGAAATCTATTGTAATTTTGGCATTATTAACTGTTATTTTTTTACCTATTCAAATTACAGTACACCCTTTCGTGCTCAGGTTTGCTTATAATGGCTGTTAAAAAGTCTGGTTTGTACTAACCTCAAGTCTTGGCTATTAAACTTCCATTTTCCTTCAGATCTTTTCTAATATAAAAATTTGCAAACTGCGGGTAGAGAAATTAAAAAAAGCTATTTAATACTGATGAATGTGGTTTGCAGAGTATTTTTTTATGCAAATTTTATTGTTACTGTTCTTGTTTAAATCAACGTTGTTTGTTAGATATGTGGAATGTACAATCAATTTCTCAATAGATATGAATATAAAGATCCCAACCAGAATTGTTGGAAGAAATAAATGTTTTTAAATAAATTAATCTAAATGTTTAAGAGGATTTTAAATATTTTTGTTGGAATTTATATGCGAATTAAAAACTGGGGTTTTGTTTTAGAATTTTGACAGGTTAAATGTAAGGACTAATCATTACACACCACTTCCTTTTGGTTCTTCACCTCTAAAGAGAGATATCCGTGACCATATTAGGACAGGATATATCAACTTAGATAAACCAAGTAACCCTAGTTCTCATGAAGTTGTTGCTTGGATTAAAAGGATCCTTAAAGTAGAGAGGACCGGACATTCTGGAACATTAGATCCAAAAACATCGGGTAAGATTCAAATGATTTGATTTCAAAGTTATAGTGTTTTAAAAGCTTGTTTAAAGTATTATTGTAAATAAACTTAATTAAATTAGTAATTTTTATTAAAAATTGTATTTTTAATTTAATTGTCTTTTATCAGTCAGGACTAAAGTGAATGAATTTTTAGCATTTTGAAACAAAAACATTACTGATATTAATTTATGTTCTTAACACGTTCAGCACGGCTAGCTCTGGGTTCCTTTGTGAGGCACTGAGAGCATTCCGGTGCGCTCCCTTCTTCCCTACTGAGAGACGGCGAGCACACCGGTATGCTCACTTCCAGTCTAGTTAAAACTCCTCTAGTTTCGATAAGTGTTTGGGAATGGGAAAAGTTTTAATTTTTATGTCAGTGCTTCAGAACAGTTTGGAGAAAATTGTGCCTTAGTTGTTTTAAAATCAAACCATCCCAACTTAAACTTTTTGAGATTCGATTATTAGTTCCCTTCTTCTAGCCAACCCTAAGAAGACTCCAAAAGACATACGTAACTGAACATTTTCCCGGCCCCTGAAAGATCAAATAGGAAAACTTGAAAGAGGTGCAGGGTTTGTTTACATAAAAACCAAAGAACTGAAACATTTTTTTATTGCTCCGCTTACCCCAAGAGCCTTCCTTTTGCATTCAACAATGCTTCATGGAGTTTCATGAACAGATTTAATTTGTTTTTATTCTTATATTTTAATGTTTGTATAGCTTTAACCAATTAGGCACAATAACCAGTAAGAACAACGATCATAAAAATAAACTAACGTTTCTGAACTAATGCAAGAATAAACGATCTATTAGAGACGATTGTCTATTAGAGTGAACAAACCGACTCTATTAATAAGAAACAGTGACAAAATGCTTGGACACTCAAAAACCTAGTGTGTCATCATAAGATTGTAGTAAACAAGTGCCAACTAATCTCGGCTATAAATAGTCTAGGACGTGACAACCATTATATGTGCCTGCGTTTATATTATTGATATCTATCGCTTTGTGAAACACATGACAGAAGCAGAAACAAACATTCTGAGTTAAAATTTGAGTGGTTAATTTTAGTACGTAGTATATTTTAGTAGTAGGTACTTGAGATTTTTAGTAAATTTTTTCTCTGTTTTTTTTTTTATTAAGTTCTAATATTTGTCATATAGTATTGTATCATTTGTATTAGTAAATATTTTATGTAAATTTTCTTTCTTTTTTATTATAACCCAAATAATAAATCCATATTTTAATGTGTAATAAACTCTTTTGATGTCCCTAATTATCATATATATGGTAGAGATGAAATTATTGAGGCGAAAACAATGGACACGATAATTAGATGCAACAACAAGCTATGCAACCCGCATAGCATTTCAATAATTCCATTGCCAGGGATGGCAAGCTCTCGATTTTTACAATTAAATAGAGTGTTTACAATTTTGTTACTATTTTTACCGCTTATAACTAAGCATTTAAGTATAGATTTTGAGATAAGACAATACCGTCAAATGTGGAAGTTAATGAAAAAACCGTCATTAGTTTGAAGAGATTTCCAATATGGCCACCGTGCTGAATTTGTTTAACAATATTAGATTGTTTTTCTTTACACACTTTATAAACATGTTTGTATCTGTTCAAACATTCAGTAAAAAGGTCTCACTTTTTGGCAATTTATAGCTATTTTTTTCAATAGACTTCAAGGTAAAATTTTATAAGAATGCACTTGGATCTTAGGTGGAAATTGTGTATTTGTCCTCTATAAAACATCAGGCACGGTCGTTATCTTTTATCGACCCAGCCTTTTCTACCTCTCCCAACCCTATTAGCATGGTTCCGTGAACACCATATTTATATTTGTTATTTATACTATAGATTGAAAAGTATTAATAGGTAACAAAATAACGAGTCAGCTTAATGAGTCAGCAGAAGCTCAAGAGTCGATGTTTTTTTAAAATGACCTACGATCACCTCCACTCTCCCCTCGCCCTCTCCGCAGTCTCTAAGTGCCAGCTTATAAAATTTGACCTTTACTTGAAAGAGACTGTGTAGAATAATGTAATGGGTTTTAGTGTAATAAATAAACATGTGCTTTTTAGACTAATAAACAATTATATGTGTATTGTTAACTTCAGTTGTAAGCTACGTTAAGTCTGAGACATACATTTATTTTATTTAGTACATTTTTATTACTGCATAGTACTTTATATATAACTCTAGCATTGCTCTTTAATTTAACTGAAAATACTATTAACTCTTAAAAAAACATCTTTATGGATTTAGAGGGTTGTCTTGTATCAAAAATAATCATATAGCGATAATACAGTTTAAAATTTTAAACTGCCAAACCCAGTGATAGAAAGTCTCCTAAAGGGTTAAGTTTGTGAATTAGGCTCTGTTTATGTATATTAAATGTTAGAAATAGTAGCTTAAAACTATATGATTCTATTAAGACAAGTGTACTATGTTAGATTGTTTATTGCAGACTAAAGGTTCAAAAATCCCCCTTTAATTTCTTGTTATAAATTTATTACAGGATGTCTTATTGTTTGTGTTGAAAGAACTACACGTCTTGCTAAGTCTCAACAGTCAGCGGGTAAAGAGTATGTTGCTATATTTAAACTTCACTCTGCTGTTGAAAGTGTACAGAAGGTTGGTATACTAAAAAAACCTAGTGTCATCAAATTACCATTTCAGATTTTAAATTGTCTTAAGATCAGATTTAAAAAGTATTTCAAATCAAATTCAAATAATTTGTGTAAATAATTAGGTATAGAAGAAATAAAAAGCAGATAGAACCTGATCCGATGTGGGAGTTGATGGAATTATAAAGATATATGAAAACTGCATACTTATTCCGTAGATATTTTATTTAATATATTACTTATCAATAAAACTTCATTAAGATGTTCCTGCTCAACATGATTTTTCTTTCACTTCTTTAACTTTCCTTAAAAACCTGTGTACAGTTTCATGGTTAGTGCTTATTTCTTTAGCCATCTTCCTGGGTAAAATTATTTGTTTTAGATGAGCTACATACATCCCTGTAATAGTAGAATATATTTTCTCTTTCCTGCTTGGCAGACATACCTAAACCTTCAAATCCACCCTAGACATATGGCCAGGTGGGTTAAAAGAATATAAGGTGTTTGTATTCTAAACAAATACCAGGTGTTGTACAATTTGCGGCAGGTCAGTGTCCCTAAAAGTGTTAACAGTTTACTATAAATAAATCCTTTTAAACCACAAAAACTTTTTATTTATGTTCTGATATACATTTCTATTCCAAAGCAATCACAGAGGAAATTACTACGAGACTAGCTGTATTAACACTTGATTTGTAAAATCGTGTTTTTTTAATTCTATTATCAGTTCCACGTCAGTGTATTTGTGAATTTTCAGTTATCAGAAGTGTCATAGCTTGTAAAAAAGGAAGAAAAAAAGCTTGATTTGGTGAGAGAATAGATATTATTCAAAATATCTTACAATTATTGGTATTGAAGTATTGGAACAGAATAGGCTAATAGGTATACTAAACCATATGTTTAGATGCATAACAATGCTATAGTGGCTACATTTACTTCGTAGCACCTTTAATAATACTTGTGAGAGGTTTAAATTCACATTTACCAGTAACTAAAGATGATTTTCACTTTTCTAGCAGCCTTAACTTTTGAATCCTGAGATGCTCTCCTTTCGAAGACACCATTTTCATCCCTTGAAAAGTATTAGAACTATGTCTTACATACAAACCTGTATGTAGAGTTATAATGTTACTGGAGTTGAAATATAAAAGTAATCAATCTTTTCGTTAAAGATATAATTAGAAATAGTTGTCTTAGAAATAAAATTTTTTTAAATATTTTGATAGAAGGAATAACTTAACAAATTTTCTTAACAAATTATATATTTCTATGTGATTTTGGGTGTTGGTATAATATATAAAAAAAATTGTAATAAAAATATTAAAATTATATACAAAAATGCAGCAAACAATATTCTTAAAAAAATATAAAAGATATATATAAAAAGTGAATAATTTCTCTAAAGAAATATTCTGCTAAATGTTTCAGTACAGTTAGTTTTCTGCCATTCCTAATGTTTCAATATTCTCTGTTGATGCGTTTCGGAGTAACTCCATTTTAAGTTTTGACTTGTTTTACTTATAACCAAACACTATTTTAACAAGACACTTCTTCACCATAGTTAAGTGAAAAAAAATTATGGTAACAAAAAATACACATGAGAAAAAATTCAAGACCTCTATAACTGATGTTGGTACCCTTACATAACCAATATGGGATGTCAGTAGCGGGTAAATGGGATACAAGAAAGTAATTTTTTTTTAATACATTAACACCCTGTCACTAAACCTGTCATGGCTGGATATTTTATAGCTTCTTAAAAGATTGTTTTTAGAGTGAGGTTATGTTGTAAGAGGGTTTATTTTGAACTTAATTACTAATTACAGTTTGTAACCTGTTTTCTTTATTTAGAAGGTATGTTTTCAGGAAATATGAGAAAATGAAAAATTTGACGACGGTCCAATCTTAATAAAAAATTACCGCATCTTTAGTTATAGGTTACGTACTTTCTCCATTATCAATTTGCTTTGCATTTTGTCACATAAATTGTAATGTAAATTGTAACTCGAGTGACTCTAGTTTGTAACTTCTTGTTTGATAGAATGTAATTTTGTAATAAGGCTCTCTGATGATGATGACATGGTCATCGAAATGTACATAAGGGTTTAATCTTAACAACTTGTATTATTTGTTATTTTTTATTATTTTTGTGGTATTGGGTATCTTCCAATATTTTCATTGTAATATATTCTACCACTGTCCTCTTTATATTGTATAACAAAAATTATCATTTTTAACTTGAAAATATTGTAATACACACTGATAAAAATCTTATTCCTATTTCATTATGTTTAGGTGACCCAGGCATTAGAAAAATTGAGAGGTGCATTATTCCAAAGGCCTCCTTTAATATCAGCAGTTAAAAGACAATTAAGAGTGCGTTCAGTTTATGAAAGTAAACTTCTGGATTATGATGAGGAACAAAATATGGGTAAGTTAGTTTATAACAATATTGGAAATATGAGAAATTGTTATAGAAATTTGTAGCCGATTTTTTATAATGAAACCTACAAGCAATTAAATTATCCTCCTAAAACACGTGATGTAAAAATATTATGGTTACAAACTTCTCAAGGAAGGTTCTGCTAAATTTTCTTTATTTATCTTTAAATACAGTAGAGTTTTGATAATTCGAGGTGGCAACAACAGGAACTGGATTTATTATTATTGGGAATAAAGACCAGTCCAGCTAATCTTGAGTGTTGTCCATTATTTGATTGATTTGTTTGCTTCAAGAGAGTTTATTTTCTGATATGTCAGGAACAAGATTGGACATTTGTGGAGGGATATTGGTTGACTGTCAAAACTTACATTGTAAATAAAGAAAGATATTTATGGTACTTTGATATTTTGGTACCTTCCATTATCTAAACATAACTGATATGGAGATTCAAACAACAAAACAGCATCATGAAAGACAGCATAACAACAACCATTTCTTGGACACTCAACACCTTTCCTCTTAAATAGATAAAATAGGCTCAAATCATGCAGAAGCTTGAAATGAAATATCGGGACTCCGATTTTTCAGTCTCTACTGTATTTATTTTTATGTAAATGTTTCTGATTTGGCCAGAACATGTAGTGTCATCTAAAATGGTCAGAAGTAAATTATATATTAGTTGTTTTCATCTTCATCTTTAGTTATTTGTTTACACTTATAAACGTAAACATATGTTGATAATAATATGTAAATGTTTGCCTGTAGTAGTAATAACTACTTCTTGCCTAAATAAAAACAGACATTATGGAGGATTTTTCTTCTTGTTAACCACCATCTATGATCAAGGTTTTAGACAAGGAGTCATCTTGTCATGTTTACTTTTCAAAGGAAAAGACTGTACAGGGCTCAAGGATAGAAATGCAAGACAATTATTAACATACTGGTGTAACTAATAGCATATGCTGATGTTCTATATCTCATAGTTAGATCTTTCAGGGCCCTAGAAAAGGCATTTGTAAATCTCATGTGATCGGCCAAGGAAATGGTCTTGAGATTAACACTTTCAACACGGCGGCGATATTGGTGATTTCATCCAACTACTGTCTGTTCCACAGCTCTAATGGCAGTGGAACGCCATGCGGGTTGCATAGCTTGTAGTAGCATCTAATTATCGAGCCCGTTGTTTTCATCTCAATTTTATTTCTAACATATACATGTTTATTGGTGACATCAGAACAGTGTATTAGACTAAAATATTGTTTTATTTATCGGATCACAATTTAAAAAAAGAAATACTGAAAAAGAAAAATGATAAATTACTGTATGACAAATAATAAAACGCAACAAAAAAGACAGAGAATATGAAAAAATGTATATACAAAACTAAAGACCTTACTACTAAAATATATTGCATACTAAAATAAGCACTCAACGTTTAACTCGTAATGTTTATTTCTGTTTGTGCCAAATGTTTCGGAGATCGATAATGTAAACGGCACATAGATAATACATATGTCACGTCCAAGACTATTTATAGCCGAGATAAGCTGACATTTCTTTACTATAATCTTATGTTGACATATTAGGTTTTCGGGCGTCCAAGCATTTTGTCAATGACACATATTTACAATAGTCTGTTCTCACCTCGAGTTGGTTCATTCACTCTTACACAGTTATCATTTATTCTTGAGTTAGTTCAGCAAGCTTAGTTAGTTTTTACGATAGTTGTTTTTACCAGATATTTTACCGCGTTAAATGGTTCAAACTAAAAAAAACCATTAAAATATAAAAGTTAAACCAAATTAAAACTTCATAAAACTCCCTCAAACATTGTTACAGTTGAAGAATCAAAAGTTAAATTGGGATGGTTGGATTTAAAAACGACTCAGGCACAATATTCTCCAAACTCTTATGAAGCATTGACGAAAAATCAAACCTTTTTACAAATGCGTATCGACAGTAGAGCAGTTTCAATTAGCCTGGGAGTGAGCTCGCCGTATCTAATAAAATAAACTCTAGGAGCGCATCGGCACGCTCTTTGTACCTCGTAAATGAACCCAGAGCGTGCCGGAACGCTAGCCGTGCTGAAAGTGTTAATGAAGCCAAATTAGAATATTTATGGTGTGACAACCTTCAACTAACTCAACAAGGAGGTGGATTTGTTAAGCTTGCATCCTTCATATTTGAAGTAGTGAATCAATTCACCTATCTGGGATCTATTGACAGCTCTTATAATAAGGTCTCAGTTGAGGTGAGTAAAATGATATCCAATGCCAATAAAGCCTACTTTATATTACACAAACACCTAAACCTCCAGTATTTATTAGAAAACAAAAATGATGCTATATAAGACGTTGATCAGTTCCATATTAACTTACGTCCTATATTAGCCTTAGGTCCCTCTGAAGCTTGGGCATTAACTAGGAATGAGGAGAACAACCTGGCTATTTTGTAGAGGAAGATCCTTAGGAGCATTCTTGGCCCTGTATGTGTTGGTGGGCAGTAGAGGAGAAGAAATTGTGAGCTTTAGGAGCTATTTTTGGAACCCAGTATAGGGAAAGTAATAAGAATTGGAAGACTGTGCTGGGCAGGGGATGTCGCCCAGATGGAAGAGAATGATGTACACAGAAGCCTATTAGATGAACCTATCTACAAAATGAGAGCAAAAGGGCGTCAGATTTATATGGATGGATTGCTTCATACAGGTTGCCAGAAACCTTCTGATTGTGAGGAACTGGAAAGCAGCAGCATATGATCAAGCTACCTGACGAAGGCTCATTGAGGAGGCCAAGGTCCACACTAAACTAGCGGGGTGGAACAAGAAGAGAATCAATATTTAGAAAGTGGTCACTAAAACACATTTTTTAAAATGTCGATCATAGGAGCTGGTTAACAATGAGACATCTCAAAATATCCATCCCCATTTAAACAAAACGTAAGCGCCGTTATAGGTAATACTCAAGTCAAAGTTTATAAATGTTAATTATGTATTGGCTTAATTTTATTCTACAATATAAATAAGATGAGAAAATTAAAGATTTATTATACACATATAAATAAATAAATATATATATATATATATATATATATAATTTAGGTTAGTTCCAGTAGAGCTTAAAGCTTATTTAGGAATTTTTGGACTAGATAGGAGACTGATAGACTTACCTAATAGCAATAGTCCAAAACTGCAATCTCTTGGAAATAAATAGACACATACAAAAACTTATCACACTATTGAAATATTTCGATTAAAATGATCTTTGTCAATCAAAAAAGAGAAAAAGAAAAAAATCCCAGTAATATTATAAACACTTTTATCTAAATATCTATCTTATCAGTAAATAGGAAACAAAATTAAGATTCTTCAGAGTACATACAATAAATTCGGACCTCTAATGAAAACTTAAATCAGACAAAAGGAGACAACTTTATTTATTTATTAAAGAGCATGAGCTATCTATCAGAAAATAAATGTATATTTGCGTATGTTAGACAAGTACTTATAAAGAACAGTTAGTGTAATCCAGAGACATGTAACTCCAGTATTAAAAAATAAAAACAAAATTCTGTTGATAGGAAGATCAGAAATACTGACCAAACAACACTTTGCTTTGAAATCCTAATAGCTTGAAATAATCATTTTGTGTATAGATGAAAAACATAGTTGAGAAAAAGATTTTTCGAATACAAAATTACTATAAATGGTTTTTCCTTTGCGTATTACAATTCAGGCCTCATTAACATTTTGTATCATTCCTTTCAAATAATGTTTATTGTATAAAAGCTGTAATTGCTGAGTTTTTTTTTTTAATATGTAAATAGTACTGTATTTCATAAGATTTTAAGTAATGTATTTAATTTTGCTAAGTACTAAATAAAAAAATCTGTCATAAAATCTGCAACAGATTTTTTCCATAAAAAATTGCTATTAATACTAGATAATAGTATTTTCAGAGATTGTTGTTGATGAGAAAATACTGTATTGGAACCTTAAAATAATAATTTCTTTAATTTCCTTTATATTAAAGTGTTTAGAAACAATAACTAGATATATAATTGAAAGAATTATTTATGTTTCAGGTATTTTTTGGGTAAAATGTGAAGCAGGCTCATATGTGAGAACAATATGTGTCCATTTAGGATTGTTCCTGGGTGTAGGGGGGCAAATGATCGAATTACGACGTAATAAATCAGGTATGTATCTAGTAAATTTTCTATGAAGGTAATACATAGTAAAAGTATGGCGAAATCTAGATTTTATTTACTCATATATATTTCTTTGCTCTACGAGGTGTGTTAAAAAAATACCAGGAATGTTTTAATTTCGCACGTTTGGAGAGTCCGATTGTCAAAAAAGTTTTTATTGTGTTGATATACATGCCCCTGAAGTATGACACAATTTTCAGCTGTATTCATTGTTTACTTTATTTGTGGCAGGCGCTAAGGTTAGACGTGTTTTCATGAGTTCGGCGATTTTCGATTGTTAAAAAAATAGATCAAAGAATTTGTATTAGTTTTTGTGTAAAAAATGAAATAAAGTGTAACAAAGTGTGCAAAATGTTAACAAAGTCCTATGATGAGTCTGTTATGATAAAAACAAGTATTTACGAGTGGTATACGCGTTTCCAAGATGGCCGCAAAAACGTTGATGATGACGAATGCCACGGACGCCCCAGCACATCAACAACCGATGAAAACGTAGAAACAGTAGAAGCAATGGTTATGAATGATTGCTGAATAACAATCACAGAAGTCGCTTATGATGTTGGCAAAACGATTGGCTCATGCCATGACATTTTTGAGAACATTTTGGGTATGAAATGCGTGGCAGCAAAATTTGTTCCAAAATTGTTGAATTTTGAACAAAAACAACGGCGAATGGAAGTTGCTCAGGAATCACTAAATGAAGTCAGCGACGATGAAGAATTACTGAAAGATTTCATAACAGGCGACGAAAGATGGGTTTACGGATATGATGTCGAAATGAAGGCTCAATCGTCCCAGTGGAAGCATTCTGGCTCTCCAAGACCGAAAAAGGCTCGGCAAGTGCAGTCGAACATCAAGGTTATGCTTACTGTGTTCTTTGATTTTAATGGCATAGTGCATCATGAATTCTTGCCACAAGGTCAAACGATCAATAAAGTCTACTATCTACAAGTTCAACACCGTTTGCGTGAAGCAGTGCGAAGAAAACGTCTGGATTTGTGGCAAAACAATTCATGGCTTTTGCATCACGATAATGCACCCGCTCACACATCGTTGCTTGTTCGTGATTTTTTGGCAAAAATTAACACTGTAATGATTCCCCAACCTCCATATATTCGCCAGACATGGCCCCTTGTGACTTTTTCCAAAAATTAAAAAAACCTTAAAGGGTCGTCGTTTTACAAGCATAGATGACATTAAAAGTGCATCGCTGAAAGAGCTCAACGCTATCCCAAAGATCGAGCTCCAGGAGTGTTTTGAGAGTTGGAAAAAGCGCTGGCATAAGTGCATAATATCTAGTGGACTCTACTTTGAAGGGGTCAATATCGATGCAGATGAATAGTTAAATATTCTTTTCAAAAAACGAAAATACTAGTTATTTTTTGAACACACCTCGTATACACTTTTATAAAATACATTTACATTGATACAGTAATATATTTTGTCAATTTGGCACTATATTGACATTATAAAAATATATAAAATCTCTTCATGTAATAGCATGCACTTTGATGTTTCATAACTATTTGAGTATATATGTATATATATATCACGTCAAACATTATTTTTCCGTTGCATTGGATAACGTAAAATATCAAGAATATATATATATGAAGTTAATATATTACTATTGTAAGTAATTTTTTCCACCATTAAGTGCAATAATTTTACCTTGAGTGATGAGGCACCTTTCGGTCAATTGACCATTGTCGAATCACTGATGTTTTTCTGTTGTAGATGTTCGGTCTGTGAAGTTGGTGTTTGTTGACGTTACGCGCACTTTTTCTTGATCTGTGTGTATGATATTTCTATATAGTATGTCTTCTGTATATGTTGTTTGTAGATTCATTAAATTGTTGTGTATGTTTTTATAAATGTGGTATTTTTCTAGTGAGTTTAGTTCTATTGGGTTGTTAATTATTTTATTAGAAATAAAATAAATAAGAGTCTGCTCTGTAGTCTTGAAATAGAAACACATAAAAGCACTTAACCAATGATATATTTCAACCACACAGTGGTCTTTGTCAATCAAAGAGAAAACACAAAAAAGAAATATGAGAGAATGAAATAAAATAAATATAAGTTGTAATCACAGATTGTGTAGAGTAGAAATCAGATGTCACAGACGCACAGATTAAAGATATATATATATATATATATATATATATATATATATATATATATATATATATATATATATATATATATATTGTTTCCATGAGCATATGAGTGATTATAGTTTATATAAGTCTGTCAGGGGAAAGGAGATTGGAGACATCTGATAATTCTATTAGGAGAAAAAAAAAATTAATGGATTTATCTGATGTTGTTAGGGGATTCTCTGGACTTGGTATACCACAGGTATGATAGTTTCCATCTTCTCAGTTCTAAGGGATTGCAATCAGGGGGGAGTGATTTAATTATTTTTGTGGTATAGCAGTCATCAAAAGTAGTAATGTTGTGACTCGCAGCATGTTGAGCTGTTGGCCAATCCATATTCATAATTTTAACATCATGTCTGTGGCCATTCATTCTGATATTCAGACCATCCGTGGTCAGGAATATGTACTGTGCTGAGCAAAATTTACATAGTAGCTGGTATATGACATTATTCGATGTACAATTATGATGACCCTGTATTTTGAAGAGAATTTTTGTTGTTTGGCTGTTAAACTATTTGCTGAGGGGTGTATTGGACACGTTTTGCATCTAGGTCTATTGCATGGGAAGGAGCCATGATGAAGTTTGTGTGGTTTCTTAGCATCAGGGTCTGGTAATTTAGGATGTACTAGGATGTTTTTCAAGTTGGGAGGTTGCTTGTACCAAATTTGCGGTGGATCGGTGAAAAGATTTTTGGTGTGGACGGAAGCTTGAAGAATTTTGAAGCCATCTCTCAATATCTTGTTGAGTTTATGTAGACCAGGATGGTAGTCTGTTATTAAAGACAGTTTATTTTGTTCTGTTTGTGGTTTATGGTGGACCGAGGATTGTGCTGAATGAATTTGGTTTTCAATGAGTCTTTTTGGGTATCCTCTTCTCTGTTGATATTTCCATTCTAGAGTGTTACCTCTACATCCAAAAAGGTGATGGCTGATGTAGATTTCTCCCAGGTAAATTGAAGTGTGGAGAATTGTGTTAGGCTGTCTAAAAATGCTTCAAGTGTTGAAGCACCCTGTGTCCAAATTAGGAAGATGTCATCTATATATCTATACCAACATAATGGCTGGTGTGTTTGTGTCTTTAGAAAACTTTCTTCCAACAATCCCATGTACAGATTTGCGTACGATGGTGCCATTCTAGTGCCCATTGCCATTCCCTTTATTTGAAGGTAGTTTCTTCTCTCAAACTGAAAGTTGTTCTTCTCGAGGATGAAACTGGTCAGGTTCACAAGAAAAGGTGTAGTGGGAGAAGGCTTGCCTGGGCGTTTGTTTAGAAAATTCTCTATTGCAGATAGGCCGTGTGCATGAGGGATGTTGGTATAGAGAGAGGTTACATCTATGGTGACCAAAATAGTTACCGGGGGTAGAGGTATAGATATATGTGAAAGTCGTTCTATGAAATGATTGGTGTCCTGGGTATGTGATGGAAGGTTCTTTACTAAGGGTTGAAGGTGTGAGTCGAGGAAAGCTGAAATTCTTTCCGTTACTGAATTGCAGCCAGCAATTATTGGTCTACCAGGCGGAGGGATTATGTTTTTATTGATCTTTGGTAATATATAGAATTGAGGGGTAGAGGGGTTTTCATTATATAATAATTTTAGAGATGTTTCCGAAATATTTTGTTCAGGAGCTGTATATTTGAGTAGGTCCGAGAGTAAGTTATTTAATTCTGTAGTAGGGTTATCTGTAAGTATTTTGTATGTTGTGATGTCTGACAGTTGCTTATTTGCTTCTTTGATGTAGTCTTCTTTATTCATAATAACAGTGGTTGAACCTTTATCTGCTGGAAGAATCATAATATCTTTATTGTTTTTTAACGAAAATATTGCCGCTTTTTCTAATTTGGTAAGGTTAGGTTTAGTCTTCAGATTTTTAGTGAAATTTATATCGGTGATAAAGTTGATGTGAAGTTCAATGGGGTGATCAGGTGGTAGTGGTGGTGGATCCCAGTTGGAGGGTGGTTTGAATTTTGCAAGACATATGTCTATGTTTGTATCCGTTTTGAAAGTTGGTGTCTGAGCTATATAATTTTTTATCCTAAGTTTTCTGGCAAAGCTGAAAACATCTTTTCCTAACTTGAATTGGTCTATTTCCTTAGCTGGTGTAAATGACAGGCCTTTAGAAATTACTTGTAGTTCATGTTCCGAGAGTGTGTGGTTGGAAATATTGTGCACGGCAACTGTTTTTGGTGAAGGGCTATTTCTTATATCGGGACTGTTTTTATTATTATTTTTGTTATTTAGCAATAATGATTGGGTTGGCAGTTTAGGGAGTTGTCCACAGGGTACTGGTATCTTGAAGAGAGAACTTAGGCTAGGTTTTTCACAAATAAGAGGTGGTTTGTCGGCAGGTAAAACTGGATTATCATATTTTTTGATTTGGCCAAAAAGATTTATTTCTTGAATGCAGAGTTTTGAAAGTTTATGTATTTTATTCTTTGCAAGATTGTCTTGCAGTATGTATGCTTTATTGAGAGTATCTTCCATTTGTTGTATTAGATATGGAAAATTGGAGGTAATTAATTTGGCAGTTGAGGTTAGTAATTCAGATAATTTGACTTGTTCTTATTTGTGACACTGTAAGACCAAACGTGTAATTTGGAAAGAGTTGTTTTTGTAAATTGGAGAAATAACAGTTTTGATATACTGGGCCATACCTGACAGTGGTGATTTCATATTTAAACCCTTTGGTGTAATGCCTAGATTTAGACATGCTTCTAAAAACAATATATGCATGTTTATTTTTGAGACTTTAAAAGCCAGGTTTTTAAGCTGTTTCAAATACAGCTTAGGAAGATTCATTATATATAAGATAGGAAAAGAGGAAAGAACACAAATACAAAGATAGTGAAGGAATATGAAAATGGAAAGATTAAATATATGTTTATATATTTTTAGGTTAGTTTTGGTTGGTAAAGATTATTTACATTTTTTGGACTAGGAGACTGACAGACTTACCTTGGTAAGAGTTCACACTGTAGTCTTGAGATAGAAACATATAAAAGGACTTAAACAATGATATATTTCAACCACACAGTGGTCTTTGTCAATCAAAGAGAAAACACAAAAAGAAATATGGGAGAAATAAAATAATTATAAATTGTAATCACAGATTGTGTAGAGTAGAAATCAGATGTCACAGGTGCACAGATTAAAGATATATATATTATTTCCATTGTGTGTGTGTGTGTGTGTGTGTGTGTGTGTGTGTGTGTGTGTGTGTGTGTGTGTGTGTGTGTGTGTGTGTGTGTGTGTGTGTGTGTGTGTGTGTGTGTGTGTGTGTGTGTGTGTGTGTGTGTGTGTGTGTGTGTGTGTGTGTGTGTGTGTGTGTGTGTGTGTGTGTGTGTGTGTGTGTGTGTGTGTGTGTGTGTGTGTGTGTGTGTGTGTGTGTGTGTGTGTGTGTGTGTGTGTGTGTGTGTGTGTGTGTGTGTGTGTGTGTGTGTGTGTGTGTGTGTGTGTGTGTGTGTGTGTGTGTGTGTGTGTGTGTGTGTGTGTGTGTGTGTGTGTGTGTGTGTGTGTGTGTGTGTGTGTGTGTGTGTGTGTGTGTGTGTGTGTGTGTGTGTGTGTGTGTGTGTGTGTGTGTGTGTGTGTGTGTGTGTGTGTGTGTGTGTGTGTGTGTGTGTGTGTGTGTGTGTGTGTGTGTGTGTGTGTGTGTGTGTGTGTGTGTGTGTGTGTGTGTGTGTGTGTGTGTGTGTGTGTGTGTGTGTGTGTGTGTGTGTGTGTGTGTGTGTGTGTGTGTGTGTGTGTGTGTGTGTGTGTGTGTGTGTGTGTGTGTGTGTGTGTGTGTGTGTGTGTGTGTGTGTGTGTGTGTGTGTGTGTGTGTGTGTTTGTGTGTTATATATATATTTATTAACTATGATTGCAACTAACTTCTGAAGTTTATGGATATGGCGGGGGCGAGAAAAATATTTTCGGTTGTTTAGAGGGTAGTTATGTCAAATAGCACATGCAGTTTCTAGTCTAATAAAGAGTTAAGTACGTCTATATATTTTTAAAGTGTTTTTTTACTTCATATTGACATGTGAATACTTAACTCAAGATCAAGATGAATAATAGATAATTAAAAACTGGAAGGAAAGGTACAAACCACGTTTCTTCTCTGCCATTTGACTGACAGTAAGCTACAAAATACTTCTTTAAAACAGCAGTAGTATTTTTTTGTAAGCTTTTATAAAAACTCATTTAAAATTGTTCTCTTAATTTTGTTTTATTAATTTTTTTCTATTAGCTCACACTTTTCAATCATTAATAAAATACGTTTTTATGTATTCAATCAAGTTTAAATATATTTTTTAAAACCTGTAGTAGATGGCAATTAAAATTAACACAGTTTTTTCAAATATTTAATAATAAATATTATATTATTATTATAATATTATATTATATTATTCAATAAATAAACTATAAAAATTTGGGGGTCGATGCTGGATTCGAATTGAGTATCTTCTTGTTCAAATCGCTTTGCCACCGCGCCAACTTTCTAATATCAAGAAATGAATTTCTCAAAGACCTTTATGAATTTTTTCCCCCCATCTGGTTGTCGTCTTAACCTTCACTGTACAACCTTAAAGTGTTGTCATTGTTACCACAAAATATCATAAATAGTCCTGTAGAGTTAAAAATGAATAAAACAAAATAAACAAACATAATAAGCATACAATGACAAAATTTTTCTCCCTTGACCTCAGTAGGAATTTACGTTTAAAATAAAATTTTATATTACTTGTTTATCTAATATTAATATTGTATGTATTTAATTAGGGATACAGTCAGAGGAAGATGGTTTGGTAACAATGCACGATGTGTTGGATGCCAAGTGGCTGTATGACAATCATAAAGATGAATCCTACTTAAGGAGAGTTATTAGACCTCTGGAAGGACTTCTTATAAATTATAAAAGGGTTATCATGAAAGATAGTGCAGTAAGTATAAAGAGTGGTTTTTCAACACATCTTTTTATTTAAAAAAAAAATTGAGCAACACATTGACTGCCAACCAGTTTGCTGATAACGTTCAAGCACAATTTGTGTGTGTGTGTGTACTTTTTGTTTAAATAATGACAATACATAATAATATTTTGTCTTCTAGTGTGTTTATTCATTTAAACTAGTTCATTTTATAGTGTCACTGGGCACTGGTGACCGTCATGGCCCGATGTAAGTATTCATACTATGAGGTATCATGTCGGTCATGTTGTTGGGCTTACTACCCATTCCTAGTTTTCTAAATTAATTTAAAATGTTAACATTTGATTGTATTTTTTCAATATAAATTCGAGTATAATTATGTACTATAACGTATTTTTACAATAGATATTGTAGATATTTTCAACCAATAAGTATTGCTACTAGATTTTTCTCACGTATTTTATAGATACACACTTTTAGTTTTCAGCATAACTGTTTTTTTTGTTTGAAAATATTTTTTCTCGAATAATTAGTATGTAAATATAATCTGAACATTATTCTTACATTTATGTATGTATCGTTTCAATACAAATATGTTTTAAAATGAGCTGTTTTTACGAATTTTATATGATCTTATAAATTGGAGATTAAAAGTTTTAAGTTTCTAATTTTCGAATTGTTCATTTTTTTAGGTGAATTTTTTTTACAATTAAAACAAAAGTAACACTTTTGTAAAGCGTATTGTAGTTTTACAAAGCAGTCTAAATAAAAACTATTTCCTTCTAATATTTTCTTGTAATTCTGAACTTCTAGTTTCTCAATAATTATAGTCTAGTATGAACAAAAATTAAACAAAATTTTTGAACGCCAAGTTGCAAAAACACACAGAGGCAGTGTCGGATACCTCATATGGTTAAATACATCGTGGATGTGCCTTACAGCCTTGTGTGATGATCTAAAGATAGGTCTACATTGTCGGTCATGGGTGACCACTGCAGCCCTATGCAACAATGCACTGTCTGGCGTCAATGTGTTGAAATGATGCATAAGGTCCCAGAAATGATGTCAATCTTATGTAACATAGTTCCACAGCACAAGGTCCCAGATATGAGGTCAATCCAAAATCTATAGGCTACAGCTCTTCTCCATCAGCAACACTCATATGTTTAAGGAATATGTTTGTGTGTTTCCTCATTCTAGCATAGTAACAAAGTTGTGCTTAAGGTTAATGACAGATCACAGACCAATTCATGTTATTACAAATACACTCTACGTTTTGGTTTTCATTCTGAAAATCCTTTCCAAGAGCTGGAAATTTATTAAGCAATAATTAATAGTTTTCATATTCATAAACAATTCTTTTAACATCTTTAAAATCAAATATTTATCTTAATCTTAAAAAATATAAAAATTTACAATTTGGAGTATATCTATGTTTTTGTATACATTAATTTTGATTAAGTGCAATCTGGATTGCAAATTTTAATATTTATCAAGAATAAAGTCATTATTTGATTTTAAAGATGCTAAAAAAATGTTTATGAATATAAAAACTGTAAATTATGGCTTCATATTAAAATTAATAAACTTTCAGCACTTGAAAAGGGTTTTCAGGTGAAAAATCAAAACCGTGTGTATTTGTTAACATGAATTGGTCTGCCACGTTAAAGTAATTTTGCATTTACACATAGGCGGTAAAATAAACCATCGCTGCTCTAACAATGTCACATTTACACATTGGTGGTGAAATATGCATTGCTGCTCTAACATAATGTCGCGTTTACATATCAGACTGTGAAATACCTGTTACTGCTCTAAGATAATTCTGCATTTACTCATTGAGCTGTAAAATATCTGTTGTTGCTCAAACATAATGTCGTGTTAGTATGTAACCGCGATTGTAATGCCAGCACTGTAACAACTTTTGTAAACGTTATCTCTTTTAAAATATCATAAAACATAAGTTTCCTTGTTCTATTGGGTTTGTAATTGTGGTATCGGGAATCAAATTCTTGGTATCGGGATCGGTAAAATTTTTGAATCGACCCATCGATAGTTAGGAATATTATGGAATGGCAAAGAAGTATTAGTTTTCACTTAAGACTACCTCAAGAAACAGGGTCAAATAAGGAAATAACAAACTCAGGTACATGGAAAAAGAAACTCTCTTCTATGGAAGAACTTAGAAATCGTCCATTTAGCACAAGACCTATAAGATGGAACTACGCAAACCTTGAAATACTTCTGCAGAGTTAAAAGAATTAGTTGATTCATAATTTCAATACTCTCATGGACGCATTCTGTTCACAAGCTCAAGGAAACTTTGCAACGATGTTCCAATACTTTACTATATGCTATTTTAGCTAACAACCAATTAAATGCAATAATTGACTCATTTAATGAACCAGTTGTGCCTTCACCAGTTTGAAACATGGTGTCAAAGTTAATCCAGAGTTGATTGAATCTATACTTTTTTCATTATGTTGAATCTCAGTTCATATATCGATTTGACCTCCTGTGACAAAACGTTTATTGCTAAATTACTGAGAGACTGAATAATATTTTGTAATTACCCATTGCTTATATTTCAGCCAATGTTCTTTTACCTTAAAAGTCAACAAAATTTAACATATGAGAGATATTACTGTCATTTTATTTATGCTGTGACTATTAATGTATTATTAATATTAATGGGCCAATACCTTAAGTTTTCAATTCTCAAATTTTTATTTTGATTCTGGATTCTTTGATTCTGGCGGAATAGTGGCGGCCAAGCCCTCCCGAGTAGGAGCAAGACAGTAGAGCGAGAAGAGCGTTGACAAACAAAAAGACCAAATATGCTTCTGGTTGTCTTAATGTTGCGCCATAAATGATAATAATATTTTAGTGATCTCAAATAGACATTTGCTTTAATAATTTAATTCATTCAAAGCAACTAATACTTGAATAAGACATAGTTGATAATTATATTTCCGATAAATGACACCACACTCGTATTTTAACAGTTGAAAAACAATAATCTGAATCGGCACCTTAATCAATGCAGAATCGAGTATTGACAATTCTTCCATACCATTAGAATCGTCGATTCCTGGAATTGAGAATCGGAATCGGTCCATTCCTAATTATTAATATTGTTTTTACATGCATTTCTTTGCTTAAGATATGTTAATCCAATGTTTCTAGATTAATGCAGTGTGTTATGGTGCCAAAATTATGTTACCTGGTGTTCTTCGGTATGAAGATGGTATAGAACTAAATGAGGACATTGTTATAGTAACGACAAAAGGAGAAGCCGTTGCACTTGGTAAGTCAAAACATTACTTTATACTTAAATGGTGTGTAAAAAATTGAGTGTCAAATTTCAACCAAAAATATCTGTGAAAATTATTATTGTTTGAAAGAAATTATCATTCAAACAAACTTAGAATTTAAAAAAATTAACATGTAAAAAACTCTTTCAGTTATTGATGTATTCAATAAATTTCTTATGGGAAAAGCCTGTAGTTGCTCTTGCTTACCTTTATTCTCCTCTATCTGATGTGTAAATTTCTCTGTTCCTCTTAATAATCTTCAGTATCTTATGAGCTCTGAAATATTATCACTCTACTAGGATTCTAGTAAAAGCCAAATTTCTTTATAATGGTTGGTTCTTATATTTCAAAAATGAATTTGTAATTCAATATTGTTGGGGCATCAAAATATGTGGATATTGATCAAATTATTAGACCTCAGAATGCTATTAATGTGAAGTCAAAGGAATATTTTCACGTTGATTTTTTATTATTCTTCTAGGACAATTCCATCACCAGATTTTATGATTTCTGGACCATCATTTTTGGCTTTTGGCAAATTTATTTTAATTATTTTACTTTCTCCAGAAACTTGATAATTTTTTTCTAATATTCTTCCAAACTCTTCCTCAATCTCTGATTCATGTGCTGTAAAATAGTAGTTGCTAGAAAGATTTGCAGCTATTTTTCTCATTTGGAGTTCTGTATCTCAGTTTGTAAATTCCTCTCAAACAGCTTTGCCGATCCAAAGGAGATTTGGTTTATAAATCTAATGGCAAATTTAATTTTCTGAAAAAACAGGAGCTATATGTATTTTACCTACATTGTTTAATTAGCACCACTATATTAGATTATGTAGAAAATATCTGCTAGTATTGATTTGGGCAGCATTTATATCATTTCCCTTTTTCCTTTAGTGAAACCTGTAGTTGTGTCTTTCGGTCCTTGTGTAATAATGACAAAGGTCCTCTAAGAGAAAAGGTGATTTTTGAGAGAAGTTACAAAAATAATTTTATCTTTGTTTCTAGCAAAAAGAAAATTTTTTTTTTTTAACATTTGAATATGATCTTTCAAATTAACCTGGAACAGATAAGGTCTGTTTCAGGATAAAACTAAGAGTACCAGCCACAAAAACCATGATTCCCACCTTTATCTAGCTACCAGAAGAGTTTAATGTACACATATCTGAATATTAGCTATATTTTACCATACCTCATTTAAATGTGTTTAATGTTAAAAATCTGCATGTGATTTTCACTATGGATGGTTGATCCAGTGACTAACTTATCGGTGACTTTAGTATTGGTGACAAGGGATACTGAGACTGCTCTGTATATGCCAATAACAGGCAGGTTTACTACACTGGTGAAATGATTCCACATCTTGCTTTTATTATTTTTTTTGTAAGGCTCATTTTAATTAAAAATAAACTACGAATTTAAGAACAAACAACCGAATGCGAAATTGCATCTACTGTACACAATACTTTCACTATCTTGAAACTTGACACAAATCGACCACCCACACACGACATAAATGAGTAGAACCAGTGACAGTGACAAATCAACCAATGACAGCTGTGGTAAAATATCAGGTAAACATTTTGCTCAATCATAACAGAGATAACCTCTCCCCTTCAGTCAGTCAGACTGCACGATAATCTGCATCGTGAGCCGAGCAATTAGAACAGATCCAGTGACAGCGACAAACCAATGACAACCGTTTCATCCAGTGACTGCCACATTTTTGCAACTTCTGATCGATCCACTGTCACTGGAACTGGCATTTTCCATATTTTTTCACTGGTACTACCAGCGACAAACTAATATCAGTGACAAGTTGCCATGGCAGAAGATATCGACCATCCCTACTTACCAGTGCTACAAAGCAGTGGCAGGCATAAATTGTGGATGTAGCCCATGTGCTACAAATAATAGCATTTCGTTTATCGCAACTACAGTTTCCAGAAAACAGATGTTTATATTTCATTTTTATTATTTTTATAAATTTTCTTGATGGAAGTTTTTTTTAACCAATTTCTAATCTTCAGTGGCATATTATTAAATTAAAATCATTTAGTGGTATCGAATTCTGATCGTCTTCTACGGTTTTGCAAATAGCCATGTCCAGTACAGACCAGGAGATTTCCGATCCATCTTGCACTCAATGTATAAGGTTTTGCTGATTTAAAGATTTATTTGTACTGCATCGGCTCTATTAGCCGAGTATATCATGTGACACCACTAGTTACTGCACTAAAATGATGCTCCCACATAGGTCAGATCACTGAGATAGTAATTCGAATAATATGACAATGGTTTAGTTATGAAAATCTCATATTACAAAAAACGTCTTTTCTTGTTCTGCTAATAAAATAGAATAAGTGAAAAGTCAGGAAAATACTTGGTTAAGTAAAGGCTTATATTACACAGAAAATACATAAAGATCCAATGTTGATTCCGAGAATAGGTAACGTCTTGTGTTACACATTCTTTGAGGACCTGTGCATGGACAACAGTAATATTTTTTCTTTTATATCTTTAAACCACCATTTCATGAGCTACTAAACTTTAACTAGAATTGACATAGACTTTACAAGTGCATCCTATGGGAATAAAAATGTTACAATTTTGCGTTACTAGTTTTATGTGAAACATTACAAGTGCATCCTATGGAAATAAAACGTACAATTCTGCGTTACTAATTTTATGTGAAGCGTGTAGTGTGCAACCCAAGTTTCATCTCTAGTAATGATAGAGCGGAGAAATTCATCTTCATGAAGTTTGTAGCGTCTCTAAAACTCTTAACCTTGCTTCGATTCGATTCAACTTGAGTTGGTCTGTTGTTTTGGGACTCACCTTACGGACAGTTTCTGATATCCGAGGATTTTTGTGGTATTTTCGAGTAGTAGAGATATAGAGATTTGCGGAAACATCGCAGAAACTTCATCCACAGTCAATCTGCTATCGACACTGAGCACATTTTCTATTTTTACTACAATTTCCACAATTAAAGGTCTTCCGCTACTCTGATCATCATGTACAGCCCTATGATCGGTTTTTAAACTCGCAACACCAGTTGCACACATTTCTACTATTCATAGCTTTATTATCATAAACAGTTTTCACCTCATAAACCTCAACCAGATAGTTTCCTTTACAAACAAGATAACGGATGATGGCACGTATTTCACACTTGGCGGGAGATCGGATTGAATTTTTCATAAAACACGGGGTTGACAGTTCTCAACATACCGACCTCGAACTGGTTTCGTTGTGACAAATTGTGCTATATGGAAGTGTAGCCAACATGTCGAAAATAAAATCCCTCAACCTTTGAGAGCCTCAGTACTTTCCGGATATACCTCGTATACTCAATTACAATAAATCCAGTTAAACATTTTTGTACATACCACTTTGTTCCTTTTACATATCACATAGACATTTACTTATTTATTACCTAAGGAAGTTTTTTTATTTTTGTTGTTACTTTAGTAGAGAATAACATAAAAAATATTAATTGTAGAAAGAAAATACAGTAACAAATAAATTTAAAAAATAACGTTATTACAAAAAATTATTAGTTTTATTTTGTTGTTTATATCTATGTGTGTCTGAGAGTAAAAAGTTGCATTTGAAGGTAGGACTGTTGTAACATTTTTTGATGAGAACAAATTTTAAGAATATAGATATTTATATGTATGTTATGTGTTATATTAGTTGTGTTTTTATTTATTTTTATTTTCTACAGGAATTGCTTTGATGACAACAGCGACAATAGCCAGCTGTGATCATGGAATTGTAGCAAAAATCAAACGTGTAGTAATGGATCGTGATACTTATCCCAGGAAATGGGGCTTAGGATCAAAGGTATAGATGTATGACTTATCTATACCCAATCACAATAAGCCTACAAGATATTTTGTTAAATTAACGCAATGTGATTTCAACAAATAACTTTAGTATATTTTTTGTTATTTAGTTTATTTCTTGAAACATCTCTCAGTGTATTATTCAGTAATCCCTCGTTATTCGTGTTATTCCTTCCCAAAGTTACTGCGAATACTGAAACCATTTGAATATGGAAAGGGGAATGTTACGTTCCACATCAAAAATGTTAACATTAACTGTACACTTATAATACATTTATGAACTATGTAATTACATACATATTTTTATTGTTTATTTGTGTTTTCCTTCAATCCGAACTAAACACTTCCTAAAGTAAATGTAATGTTTCCAAAACTAGCAGACATGAAAATCGAATGCAACACCTGTTTAATAACTGATGAGAAAAACAAAATTGGAGTTAGTTACTGCCACCGGATATGATTATCGATATTTGGATTTCAAAAAATATTAATTAGCAGTAAAAAACAGAAGTGATGCTAAACTTATGTATGGAGTTTGATGGACGTCAGATTGACTCGTCGTTTGTCAGTGACGATAACGCCACTTGTTATAAGTAAGGAATTCCTACTTTTGAGTAGTAGGTCTCGTAATGTTCAATATAGGGGATGTTTGGAGAATAATCAGATTTCTTAGTGATAAAAAATACAGTACTGTGCAAAATAAATAAGACAAGAACACGTCCTGGACAGTAACTACACTGTCTCGTCTTTTTTTTTTTAATGCGATATATATTAGCGGGATATTCTGTAATTTTGTCAACCACAAACAGCGAGGGACTACTGAATAGTATATCTAAATAGCACACTTTAATTAGTTTACTGAAGAATAAGCTAAAGAAAATAGGTGAAAATACTGTTTTCTTTCTTTGCTATTAATATTTTTTTTTATTGAGAAAATTGTTTTAAAAATATTCTCTTGGTTGTAATTTGAATTATCTAAAATTAAATAATTTTAACTATTCTTTTGCAGAATTTTATGAAAATAGTAAGCGTTTCAATGCACTGTAAGAAAATATAAATGGTTTTATTTATCAAAGCTATTGACACACAGTAAGGTGAGAGTGTTGAAAGTTAATTAATTGTAGGTATATTTCACATAGTATTGTAAAACCACTAAAATTCATTAACTTAAACATTGTAATTGAAGATTTAGTTCAAATATTCTGAAATGCAAAACAACTTGAATAGCTAAATAGTAGATGGTCTACTTCAATAGCCTAAATTACTTACCCTAGGCTTGAAATGGATTTCTCATGTGGTTTAATTTGATCTTTTTTAGCAATTTTGATCCAGAAACTGTTTTGGGTTAAAGGATCAAAAATACATTATTGTATCCTATATTTTGTTTTGTCTTTTAAAGATATAACTTTTGAGCAATTTGGTGTGTGTGTGTGTGTGTGTGTGTGTGTGTGTGTGTGTGTGTGTGTGTGTGTGTGTGTGTGTGTGTGTGCACTTGTTATGAGATGTGTATGTATATTATAAAATGGCATGTGTTAATATTAGTTTATATATATATATTACATTATCCATTGTTTTTCCGTTGCACTGACTTTATGAAGTTAATATATTACTATTGTAAGTAATTTTATTTTATTTCATTGCACTTAATGTAGGATAAAATTACTTACAATAGTAATATATATATATATATATATATATATATATATATATATATATATATATATATATATATATATATATATATATAGGAATTTTTTGGACTTGATAGGAGACTGACAGACTTACCTAAAGGCAATAGTCCAAAACTGCAATCTCTTGGAAATAAGCACATATAAAACACTTGATACACTTTTATTTGAAATATTTCGATCAACATGATCTTCTTCAGTCAAGAAAGAGAAAAACAAAACGTAAGCAGAGCTTTACGTAAGTAAAGCTTTAAGCTCTACTAGAACTAACCTAAATATATATATATATATAGGAATTTTTTGGACTTGATAGGAGACTGACAGACTTACCTAAAGGCAATAATAATAAATTATTATTGTAAATACTTTTATCCACCACAAGGTGCAATAATTTTACCTTGTTATGATGAGGCACCTTTCGGTCACTTGACCATTGTCGAATCACTGATTATTTTTTTGGTGTAGATGTTCGGTCCATGATGTTGGTATTTGTTGACGTTACACGCATTTTTTCTTGATCTGCGTGTATGATGTTTTTATATCGTATGTCTTCTGTATATGTGGTCTGTAGGTTCATTAAATTGTTGTGTGTGTGTAAATACTGTTATCCACTACTAAGTGCAATAATTTTACCTTGTTATGATGAGGCATCTTTCGGTCACTTGACCATTGTCGAATCACTGATTCGATGTATATATATATATATATATATACATTTTTAGGTTAGTTTTGGTTGGTAAAGATTATTTAGATTTTTTGGACTAGGAGACTGACAGACTTACCTTGGTAAGAGTCCACACTGTAGTCTTGAAATAGAAACACATAAAAGCACTTAAACAATGATATATTTCAACCACACAGTGGTCTTTGTCAATCGAAGAGAAAACACAAAAAGAAATATGAGAGAATGAAATAAATACAAGTTGTATCACAGATTGTGTAGAGGAATAGATTCTGGATAATGTGACCACTTCAGGACCAGCATGATTTAGTCCAATTAAATGTCGCCTTATTCAAAAAAAAGTTTCAAAAATAGAGAGTAATGTACTTTACTAAAAGCTGGGTAATCTCGATTATTGTCACTTTACATATGTTGCTCAGGATTAAGTTCTGAGCATGACATTGTTAATTGCAAGTAGCGGAATCAACAAACAGTGCTGAAATAAGCCCTCACAAAACCTCCAAAAGACAGTATTTATTGTCAGCACATTAAATATGGCACTTGTAAATGTAACCTGGGGTGTAGTTACACACGTGTGAAATCTGTTAGTTTTAAGAAAAATACATTAAAGTTACAGACAATTTAATAAAGATAAGATTATTAATAGGTAGAATGATAGTTGGTAATGAAAGCATAGAACGTGTTATGCTTATAAGATCACTTTTGTGTAATGATGGTAAGCTTGGCAACTTAACAGCTACAGTATCGATATTTTTTTGCCTGCATATGGGAACATTCTGCAAATTCACTTTTCTCCTTAGTTGCCATAAACATATTCTGTAAGCAAATAACTTAACGGTATTTAGTAAACATTATAGATTTTAATAGTATGTCATGTCTCTAGGTCTATAAATTGAGGTAGAGCCTTGAGCTACCGAGTTATTTTTGAATTATTATCAACACTTTCTAGTTTGTTAAATGGCTGCTAATTCTCTCAACATTCAAAAAGCAATTTAACTTGCTTAAACAGCTTCTAATTATCTCCACACTTGATCAACAATTTATCTTCACATAATAGCTATTTACCCTTTGATTAGCATTCACGTACCAGTACGAGAGAGCGCACCGGCCAGTGGGAGCTTCCCGTATATATACGTTATACAGTTTCTCTCAGATTAGCATTGCCATACATTTACGATTTGTTTTCCGGTGTATTGTGATGTATTCTAGGTTAAATATTTCAACTATCTGGACAATAAATAGAACACAGACTATATAGTCACCATTCTTTTATGTCCAGTCTATGGGTTTTCCCACATATTTACAGATCCTTTCGAAGTTTGTGCGGTAGTTTACAATGAATAGGTGATTAAATAATGAAGAAGTTCTTTTGTGTCCAAAGTCTATGATTTTTCCCACATGTTCAAAGATAGTTTCGAAATTTGTGCTGTATTTTATAATAAATAACTATTTTACAAAAAAAAAAAAAAAATTAACAGATAATTTTATATATATATATATATATATATATATATATATATATATATATTTATTTATATATATGAAGTTAATATATTACTATGTAAGTAATTTTATCCACCATTAAGTGCAATAATTTTACCTTGAGTGATGAGGCACCTTTCGGTCAATTGACCATTGTTGAATCACTCAGTGATTCGACAATGGTCAATTGACCGAAAGGTGCCTCATCACTCAAGGTAAAATTATTGCACTTAATGGTGGATAAAATTACTTACATAGTAATATATTAACTTCATAAAGTCAGTGCAACGGAAAAACAATGGATAACGTTAAATATCAAGAATATATATATATATATATATATATATATATATATATATATATATATATATAATATATGTTGGTCCCAGGGACCATATCAGGGCAGGCACATTTTGCTAATCAAAGGGTTAACCTACCTCAGGGCAGTGAATAGTTACTGTACTTGGCTTGAATCATTGTTATGTAGTCTAACTTCGATCGGGTTGCTAAGTAATTTGGATTAAATACATAAAGACATCAATAAACCAAATCTAATCATTATGGTTTACTCGTTAATGGTTGGTTTTAAATTGAACTCAAGTGTGTTTGTTGCTTCACTTTTTAGTTAATCCTTTTTCTCTTCTTTCTTTAACCAGTTGGTGATCTCTCCAATTATCGGCTGCTCGGCAAGTGAATGGTACTCCACATATCTCCCTTTCCTTCCTGCATCTGGTCCGCACTGGAATTTTCCTCAATTGTTCGCTCACTTATTCACTTAACTGATTCCCTATTAATCATAGAAAACAACACACAAAAATCTCCCCTCATTTTTTATTCGATATTTCATCTTTACTTTAACAATACTTCTTTATTACTTGAGTTTGTCACCACCTACTTTAACTCCAACAATTTAATATGCTTTTTGGTCGTGTACTTGATCCCGACTAAATTCCCTAACATAATAATCCCAATATATGTGGGTGTGTTTTATATACCCTCTTCATTTAATGTGTTTGATATCTACCTAGCATTTTTAGTCTTCATACATTTTCTGAGTAAATTTTGAAAGTCTGTAATATATAGATGTCTTCTCTTCTTCCTTTTTTTTTAAAGTAGAGAATGATTATTCAATTTGATAATTATTTTAAAGACTAACCTGGAAAGTAATATGTAACAATATTGATTACATTATCCCTTAGCGCTCCAATTTTTTTAACATGCTTTACTTCCCCACTTGTATTTAAATGGAGACAAATTCCTCACCAGCAAGTTACATGTTTATGGGAAACTTTGTTTTCTCTTACATAATTTTAGTAACTAAGCTATATTTATTCACTAATACTGTATGTACATGATTTTATTATCTTATTTGTAGTTTTGCAGAGTATGATATCTTTGAAAACAGTCTTTTGGATGAAGTCCTGGTTTTCTGCTGCATGTTTTGCAGTGAAAAACTGTTTCCCTTCTACCTCCTTTTATCTTCCTGTTACTGCGAACTACACAATCCTTAGAACTACTTTTATCATTGGAAAAGATTAAATGTAATTTCCCATTCAGTCTTTCTTCTTTGTCAGTAGTTGATGGCAACCTCTCTTACTATACGGGTTATTCCTGATAACACCAATGCGTTCCCTTACCAAGTTTTGGCAAAACTATTTTTGTTTTACAGGATTTTCTCTAATTTCCTTTTTTTGTTATTATAGATAATAAAACTGTTTACTACAGCTACATCTAATAGCCAGAAAAACATTTTCCTCTACCATTTATTTGTTCGTCTCGTAAAACTGCACGGTTCATTATAATGAACAGCTAAATCTACACCACCCATAAACTGGTTATATTTAGAAATACCTGTTGGTTTAATTATTTTGTTTATGAAACTTAACTACATTCTAATAAATCAGGATCAAGTAAAAGATCAGGAATTTCAGAATCACTAATTGCACTTGAAGCCACGGCAAACTACGAGTAAAAAAAATAACCTTACAATGTAGCGGCAAACTAGATTTTATGACACATTTTCGTAAATATTTTCAACTTTGTTAACATTATTGTTAATAGAGTGTAGCACCAAACTGTAAAAGATTGAATGTCGTGGGCTTCGCCGCAGACGAGTTATAGGCATTTGAAAATCGTGTCGGGTGACCCCCGACATATGAGTAAACTGCAATATACGCTTGGCGGGGCTCCCCCGACAGTCGAGTGCTAAGGGTTATACAAGTGACCATATATGTTCTTTATGAGGGTCATAGAGCAGTAACAAATTTTATATGATTTATAGGAATTTACAATTGACATTGTCAAAATTTTAACTTTTTTTTAGAATATTTCTTTTTCACAAACAATTTGCACTAAAATATTTAAAAAACCAGTGAAATAATTTACTAAACAAATGATGTGCATGAAACAAGTGATGTACACACATTGTTTATGAGAAAGATATAGGAAAAAATTAAAAATAATTCCTTTATAATCTGTAGACAGCCATGGCGTCTCACTTGTAGGTTTTACATGTAATGGAATTATAATGATTTTTTTGATGTAGTTATCTGTTTTTACCCATGTCAGAGGAGGCTTTCAGAAAAACTGTCTTCTGGTCTTGTGTTCCTTAATCTCCTGTACTAGTGGCAGTTGAGAAACTCGTATCCTGGACTTGATTACATTTACCAGTTCCATATCATAACCAATCATACAATGATAGTTCATCTCTGCTTTCCACCTTATTACATAAATATTTATTACAGTTATTTTGCAATACTTATTCCATAAATATGAAATTTTTTGTTCTCAGGCTTCTCTGAAGAAACAGTTGATTAAAGATGGCTTGTTGGACAAATATGGGAAACCAAATGAAAATACACCAGCCGATTGGTTAACTGGTTATAAGTATTATGGGTGAGTAAATTTTTTTTGTATGCAAATGTTAATGATGCACAAATTATTATTAGTAGGATATATTTAAGATGTGCTTTATAAATTTTAAATAATTATTTGTAAATAGTATTGTATTTATATCTATTGTATGCTGTTTAATTTCTATTAATCACTAATCTATTGCTTTCTTTAATTGTCCATTTTAGGTATATTTCGCACATACTTCTATCAACAGCGTTTCTATATCTATGGTGTATAAAATTAGGTTAGAAATTTCTCCCCATTGGTTTAAATTTGTTCACCATACTTCTGTCAACAGTGTTTGCATATGTATGGTGTATAAAATTAGGTTAGAAATTTTTCCCCATTGGTTTAATTTTTTCACCATACTTCTATCAACAGTGTTTCCACGTGTATGGTGTACAAAATTAGGTTAGAAATTTTTCCCATTGGTTTGAATTTTTTCACCATACTTCTATCAACAGTGTTTCCATATGTGGTGTACAAAATTAGGTTAGAAATTTTTCCCCATTGGTTTAAATTTTTTTACCATACTTCTATCAACAGTGTTTTCATGTGTATAGTGTACAAAATTAGGTTAGAAATTTTTCCCCATTGGTTTGAATTTTGTCACCATACTTCTATCAACAGTGTTTCCATGTGTATGATGTACAAAATTAGGTTAGAGATTTTTCCCATTGGTTTGAATTTTTTCACCATACTTCTATCAACAGTGTTTCCATATGTGGTGTACAAAATTAGGTTAGAAATTTTTCCCCATTGGTTTAAATTTTTTTACCATACTTCTATCAACAGTGTTTTCATGTGTATGGTGTACAAAATTAGGTTAGAAATTTTTCCCCATTGGTTTAAATTTTGTCACCATACTTCTATCAACAATGTTTCCATGTGTATGATGTACAAAATTAGGTTAGAGATTTTTCCCATTGGTTTAAATTTTCTCACCATACTTCTATCAACAGTGTTTCCATGTGTATGGTGTACAAAATTAGGTTAGAAATTTTTCCTATTGGTGAAAATTTTTTTTTCAATTTTGAAAATTTACATGCAGTGTAAATAAATTTATTTATTTTCTAAGGAACAAATTCGGGAACTTTTGAGTGAATAAATAAATAACAGCAAAGATTTTTTGTACCACCAATCTTTATTCCTCCATTTATGACTAGTTGTGTGTTTTAAACTAAAAAAAATATATCATAAATGTTTGTCAATTGTTCCTATTTTACAAATATCCACCAAAATTCAATGGAGGCTCAGCTATTAAATAAAAGTAACAGAATTCTGTCAACGATTGAATATCACCAGGGAAATTCTTCATGAGTTACGTCACCATGAAACTTAACATGTGTTTTTCTATTGATGTGTATTATATCCTAAGTCTGAAAGGGAAACAAATCTCACTTGTGGGCGGCAATTACTCGTGGCCCACATTGCTCATTGTCTTTACTTTCATTATGTTTACATGTATTTGATAATGATGTGGGATTTAGGGGTTGAGGAACTTGACAAAATCTTTCCCAGGGCTCCAACAAACTATGCAACAACCCTGCGTTAGATTTAGAATAGGTAATATACAGTTGTTTCAAGTTTTAGTTTTTATAACATAATAAGCCTCTAACATTATACATAACCTAAAATGTGTAATTTAAATTACAACTGGAACAACGCGCCTTTAAATCAGTGCTATAATACTGAAGCACACTAGCCATATTTTTATGCATACCTAAAGATCATCACACCCTGTTTTGACAACACTATTCTTCAAGTCAGCTATTCCAGTGAACGTGTTAATCTTGGTTTTTAGATTCTCTATAATATATTTGTAAAAAAATCCTATAATATATGGAAATATGTTTCCATACATTTTGGCAAAATAGAAGTATTAAATAGATTATTGTGTTTTAGGCCCTCACGTTCAGCTGAAAATGGAGCAGATAGTTGTAAAAGTTTACTTACACCTAAAACTGAAAAACCCGAAAATGAGAGAAAGGTAAATATATGAAAAGATGTTTTATACTTAGACGTACTGTTTTGGAATATATTGTGTTATTCATACTCAGATGATGTTATTTCATACTCAGAGCTTGGTTGTAGAGTTGAAACCTCAATTTTAATATGAAAATTATTCTACTTTATTAAGGTTATTACTAATATCTTTACGTAATATCTAATTTAGTTATATACTAAAAGCTGTTTTAAGTTTATTCTTAGTCCACAATTGTAAAAGAATATATATTTTTTAGTAAAACCAAATATGGTCATGTCATGTATAGAATCAGATATGGGACATGTTTTTCCTTTTTACATTCTACTTGTAATTAGTTTTTGTAAACAAAAATTATGTTTAAGCAAAGGTATATGTAAAAGAATTTTGTTAAATAATTGTTATAAATATTGTTTTAACAATTTTTTTTGTTGATTTTCAGCGAAAGCTGTCCCCTCAAACTGAATCTTCACCTCCTGATGAAACTATACCTTCATCAGAAATAAAGAAAGAAAAGAAGAAAAAGAAAAAAAAGAAAAGGGAAGATTACGAAGAAAGTGTTGAAGAAGGTTTTACAGAAAAAATGGATGTTGTCCAGGTATTAACACAGTACACACAGCTCCCAAATAAATTTTAGTGTGTTTTAAGTTGAAGTATATTTACAATATATCTAAAAAGTCTACAAATCTGTAAAGCTAAACCATATTTTGTCATTTAAAATCCATACACTTGTTACATATATTTGTTTCTCTTGTGTGTGAGTAAGAGAGATATATATTTTAGTGTGTAATATAAAAATATTATCATGTTTATAAGTGTTGCCTATTTAATGACAACAGAGAGGAGAGATTTCCAAGGTCAGTCTCTTTGCTAGTCCATAAAACCCCAAAAAGAGCAAGTAAGAAACACCAGTACAAAGGCAAAACTTTTTATTTTACCCTAGACACTTAACGTTATTATAAGTCGATAATTATTCTTATTTACAGTAATTATGTATGCAGTTTCTGACTAGGTAAATGGTTAAAGCTAAAATAATTATATCATTCAACTACAACTTAAATTCCATGTTTCTAATATACCAGGTAATGTAGTTCAACTTTTGTATTGGTAAATATGTAAAGAACCCTTATAAGTTTCAGTAGACTACTTAAGATCCAAATTGTGCACATGAACGTGTGTAGAGAATCAGTGGGAATAAGATACTCCAGCCAGATACAGAGTGAGGCGTTAAGATATACAAAATTTCAAGAGCTGTTTCTACAGCTAAAACTAACAAAACATAAATATAGACGTTTGAGATAGATTTTATCTAGGCATGCGTCCTGGCATTTTGAAATAAGGTTTTGGTGATATTTTTGGGCTTTTGCCTTATGGTTTTTTTACCTGAAAAAGCAAAACTACAGCTACAGTAGTTTTCGAGGATCTGTGGTGGAACAAAAATGAATCGTGATAGAAATCCTTATTTTATCTTCGACATACCTTGAATTTGTTTTAAATTGGTAATAGACAAATGATTTTTTTAAAAATAAAACTTGTAAAAAATTTAAATGAGAAAATGAATATTAAAAAAAAAAATACAAAAAGAGCCTGTGACAAAAAATTTAATCGCTGTTGAAGTCTATTTTACCCTACTAGAAGTTGTTGAGAAATTCACCATATTTTACTTGTTGAAAATAAATGCAATTTAAAATTCATATAGTTTAAGACCTGAACTAAATTGGGATTTCCTACTATTAAAAAAAAATGAAAATTATAAAATATCTTTTTGATTTTTCTCATTGCAACCAGTGAGTTTCTGTTGGAATAGCCATCAGTGAAGGTTATACTGTAATTTAAAAACAGATTTTGCGAACACAATACAAATTACTGTTTCACATTGCACAGTTGATTACAACCTGCCTATACGATTCCAAACCTTAATTTTTCAAACTTGTGCCCATGGTACTTATCTTTTTTTAAAATAATTTTTTTTTTCATAACCGTAAAAAGCATGTACACTATGCTAAATTCAAATATACTACTAAGATGAAAAATCATCTTATAATAAATTACCCAGAAATGTGGTCATGTGTAGTGTTATTTAACCATTTGACTAGCATCACATCCATTCCTAATAAATCCCTCTGGGATCAACTTATTTTTGAATATTTTGTTTTTTAATAAATTTTTCCTCATTTTTCTCAAATTTTTTATTAACATTATTATACTATTTTTGATATTTGTTATAAAAATATTTAAGAACATATACATTTATTCAATATTAATAGCAGTCCACATTTTCAATTTTGAATGGTCAGACATGGTTGTATTTTCACACCCAAAGTCATAATATTCATTGGTTTTTGTAACAATTTTATTTACCGAATCTCAAAACATATTTTGGAAAAGCCAATTTTTTTAGGTTTTGGTGCAAAAACAACTTTGTTAGAAATGCCCGATTTATTTGTATCAAAATCATGCAATGATCTGTCATGTGAGACAGTCATAAACTTTGCACACAAAAGAATGGTAACTATGTACTCTGTGTAGCATTTATTGTCCAAATAATATCAAATATTGAACTTAGAGTTCAATACAATAGACAGAAAAAAATCATATACTTACAGCAATGTTAATTTGAGAGAAATGATAGAACGTTCGCAAACGAGTGTGCTCTCAGTTCCTGCAGCGCAATCTCTTGTACTGGTACGTAAATGCTAATCAAATGGTTAATATCTGAGTCAAAACATGTGTAACTGAAACTCTCTAATATCTCCATAGTGTTGCCAAAACACTATAAAGAATTATGTCCTATTGTGTGTAGTGAGTTTTGTGTGTTTTAATGAAATTGCTTATAAACAGTTTATAATACAGTGTTAGTTTTAAAGCATATGTTTTATTTATGAACTTAAGAGCCAATAAATAAATATTTGTTTTTAGAAACCTGTAAGTCAAATAAGTTTTATTTCTGTTTTAAAGTTTTATTCTATTAAATGAAAAACTTAAAAAAGGTATTTTCGTAGGTAATAAATATTATTATTCTTTTTGTTTTTCAGGAAGAAGTAACAAAAGAAAAGAAGAAGAAAAAGAAAAAGGACAAGAAACAAAAAATCGAAGAGAATGATTAAAATGAAAAACCCAGAAAATGGGTATGAGATATTTCCTTCTTATTGATAAGAAGAAATTGTTTTAAAAATACTAAGCGTGATTGATACAAGTATGAAGATTTATTACAAAGTAATCATACATAAATTTCTATGTATTTCTAAAAAAAAAATAATTAAAATTGAAAAACAATCATTGTTAATCTTGTTATATGTAAAGTGCAAAATACCTGAAAAGTGTCATTTTCTAAAGCGTTGTCTATTATCTTCTTCAGTATTAACATATTGACTGCCAATCAGTTTTTCGATAACCTTGAAAAACAATTTTGTTGTTCTTTTTCTGTAAATAATGGCAGAACAATAACATTTTGTCTTCTACTGTATTTATTCATTTAAACTGGTTTATTTTATAATGTCGTTGTACAACTTTGACCGTCTTGGCCCGACGTAAATATTTATGCTTACTACGCATTCTCCGTTCAAGGCCAATCTTCCAAATGTTAACATATTTTCCATATAAATTCAAGTATTAATAATAATATATACTATAACGTATTTTCATAATAATATAGTTATTTTTAAACACTAAATATAGCTACTATATTTTTCTCACGTATTTTTTAAATTTTCAGCATAACTGTATTCTTATTTGAAAATTTGTTTTCCGAATAGCCTAGTTAGAATGTAAATATTGTCTGACCATTATTTTTACTTTTACTTTTGTATTGTTTCAATATAAGTATGTTTTAAATTGAGCTGTTTTTACAAATTTTATATGATCTTATGAATTGCAGGAAGAAGTTTTAGATTAAAGTTTTGACTTATTACACTTTGAAATTGAAGTTATAAGACGAAAACTTTTCCTCCAAGTGCAAGTTATCAATTAACCAACATATTAACACGTTGAGTGCAGCAATGTTTTATAGTTGCGCATCAAAATTGATGAAAAATATTATTGATTACTTGCATTGAAAATGTTTTTGATGGATCCAATATGTCATCTGAGGAGTTGGCTAAGCATTCATTTTTCTCAGTTTTTGGTGACGTCATATCCGGTATGTACTTTGCTGGTGGTGCTGGTTCTCGTATCTCAGGCGATGGTTGTCAACCGTCTAATTGTTGGGTTTCTCTCCCAATTGTTGCTGGATACCGATAAACCTTTTTTCCAGTCACAACCCTTAGTTCCAGTTACAGAAAAAGTACCACAAACAAATTTTAAGTACCACAAACCTTCCTGCTGCCATTTACAATGTTTTTCAACAATTAAAATAGATTTACACACCATGTCAATAAGTAATTCATATCTAAATAGTTCTAACACAGTGTTTATAATAATTTCTAAAAAGTACCAAAATAAATACTATATACATCCCCATCCCCGCCATTTTAATACTGAGCTTTAGTCATCCATGTCCTTGTAAAACTTGTCGAAACATCACAGTTCACACAGTCCTGATTCATCCGGGCACACAGCACAAATGTAAGTGGTCCATTTCCTTATGTACAAACTCTGCATTTTCTTTGAACTCGTTGTCAATTTGCTTTTCTTTTGTTTTTCTTTGAGAGCCTGTGTACGCTGTTTTTAGTAGGAGTCACTATAATGAGAGCCTGTTTGGAGGGTAGAAGTCCTTCAATGACTTTGAGACAGAAATCATAAAGGCTCAGTTTATTTGATTGTGAAGCAATAGTCCCAAAAAAATTTTATTTCTGCCAAAGTCACATCTTTCCAATTTGGATTCGTGACTTGGCAGTGTTTTGTGGACCATAAAAAATTCCAAGGTACATCTGTTTGTCCCAGCAACAATTGTCTCTAAGAAAATAACGTCTATAAATAAATTAAACCAATCAGTTGGAGTATTGTTACTAGGAATTGGCACTCTAAGAATATTAATAAGATAACACAGCCCCCAATCTAACAGCAATGGTAGAACAAAAAACGAAACCCACTGAAATGTTCACAAAGACTTGCACAATAACCGATAAGCGATACAATGTTTTACGGCAATGGCTAACATCACACTGACCCAATGATTTAAGAATTGACGTGGGGCTTACATGAATGACTATCGCAACGGGCGCCAGTAGGGCAAGGGCGTTCATGAACACCCACGGCACTCAATGTATTAATAGAATGTCTGGTCGCAAGTAATTTTAAAATGTAATAAGTAACAACCAGCTCGTCACATCAACAACAAAATATTTTTGTAGTTTTTAATTTTCGAATTGTTCAATTTTTTTTACGATCAAATCAAAGGTAACACTATTCTAAAACGTAATGTAGTTCTACAAATAAGTGTAAATAAAAACTATTTCCGTGTAATTCTGAACTTCTAGTTTTCCAATAATTATAGTCTTGTAAAAAAAATATTTTCTGAACACCAAATTGCAGGCACACACAGAGGTTGTGCCGGACACCTCATATGGTTAAATACATAGTGAATGTATCAGACCGCCTTGTGTGATGATCTAAAGTTAGGTCTCCATTGTCGGTCACAGGCCCTATGCAAAAATGCAGTGTCTCTCGCCAGTGACCGTCATGGCAATCAACATGTTAAAATACAACCTTTCACCTAAAATTTCATTTTCGAATGGAACCGTTTTGGGGAGAAATTTCTTGTTCGGCTGTGTGTGGGGTTCAAGGTTTCCTATTTTGTTTTAGATATAAACTTTTTCAAGTGAACAATTAACAGGCATGCCTTGTAAAGCCAGGGCAGGTTTTCTTTCAAATGATCACTGATTTTATTTAGATATTAAAAACTGAATCTACCGTAGTATAATCGGTCAAGAATTCTCGGTGAATAATGCTTTTGGTGCTTTGGACACTGTCAATTCTGACATATTTTTAATAGACTCAATAATTAACTTCTGTCATTGTAAAACATGCTTATAACATCTATTTTACACTACCATTTGTGAGTGTACACGGGTATGAATACTTGAAAAGTAGTTATGGGTTATTCTTAAAATCTTGAACTACATAAAATTTTTTTTTGCTCTCATCCTATCTATAAAAACTAAGGGATTTGATTTGGTCTCCATGGTTCAGATAAGGCATGTACACTCATTTCTGATGGCTTAAGGGAATGTTTTTGTCTCTCGAAACTATCAACATTATGATAAAAAATTTTATAGCTGTCCTAGTTCTTAGAGCTAACTTATCACTTAGCAATTCAAGTCAAGTTCCCAGTCCTGCCTTTTATTATCATGGGTCAATAAAGACATTGTTATTAAATAGGGAGCATATTGTTGTTATTTCTAAATTAATTAAAAAATCAAAGTGAATATCTATTTTTTAATAATTATATTTGTTATAATATTTTGGTATTAATGTGGAGTAAACAATTATCTGTGTGAGCCTAAAACCAACTGCTAAGCTTTAAACCATAAGAAGCATTTTATTATTTTTTCACTAGAGATGTCTTAAAGATTCTTCAAACTTTCTCTGATCTACCACAAATTTGCTTTAGGCAAAATTCCATTAGAAAAATATTTGAAGAACCTTCTAAATTATGAGATCATAAATAAACCTAGTTGTAAAACATGTCCAGTACACCTCCCAAAAAATAGTTTCAATAGCCTAACAACTGAAAATGTTCTTCGAGATTCCCACAAAATATATAGGTCAACAGCTCAACACAATCCTATAGTCACATAAAATCTTTTAATAATAGTTATAGCACAAAAAAACTAGCCCTCCCCTGTTGCAACCCTTCACAGCTGAGAAGACTCATATATATGTCCATGTGATATTTAACTTCATCCATTATTCCATTGCACTGACTTTATAAAGTTATATGTTAATTGTAAACAATTATTCTTACTTACTTCTTAGTACTGGCGTCCAGCATCAATCATAGCCGATGCCCCGGTGTCCAATGTACGCGGCACAAGCAAGCTGCCAGTGTTTTTTACTTTTAAGAATGTCCTCAAAATCATTGACTTCTGCTCTTAGTAGGTCACGTGAAAGAATTGGATAGCTGCAACGCAGAAGAATGTGCTTCAGATCCTCTTCATCGTCTTCGCATAATGCACAGTGCGACGAATCAGTAAGGTTGAAGCGGAATAGGTACTTCTGCGTAACTATGTGACCAATTCTAGCTCTTGCTGCAAAAGATGCTAGTTGTCTTTTGCACCCCTTTATATAAGTTCCCGTCAGTTGGTAGGGGTTGAATCTTGTGTAGGTGTCTCCCAATGGTTGACTGATTTCATTTGTCCGACCAGGCATGGATAATGCACCATTTACAATGAAAGAGCTGACAAATGCCTTGGCAAAAATCAACTGTTCATCTCCCAGGGCGGATAATATCCATAATGAGATGTTGAAGAACTGTTCACAAAGGATGCTCAGCAACATATTAAATTTATTCAATGATGTCTGGAAAACAGGAGAAATACCGCAAAAATGGAAAACCGCTCAAATCATTCCTATCCGCAAACCTGGAAAAGACGAATCGCAACTAGAATCTTATAGACCCATATCGCTGACATATTGCCTGGGGAAACTCATGGAACGTCTAAACAATTATTCCACCATTAAGTAATTTGACAATGGTTGAGTGATCGAAAGGTGCCTCATCACAAGGTAAAAATTAATTGCATTTATATGCAATTGACTTTATATATAAAGTCAATAACTTTATATTCACATACACACAATATTAGTTACATGTACACTTTTCAAACTGATTGTTTTTCAAATAAGGTTTCATTTATCACCATTTTTGCGGGGTAATAATTACAGCACAGCTGACTTTTACTTCTGGGTGAATGTAAACAACTTTATTTACTCTTTTAAAATCCATCCTTATCCAACTAGATAAGAAAATTAACACTGCAACAAACTATGGCATTGATGTGACCTGCAACAATGTGCCTGGTTAAAGAGGTTACAGGAGGAAACATCGAGTCAATCTCTTAATAAAAGCCACATTACTGAGGAAGGCTATTGAAATGTCGGATTTAGAGGGTTGTACGTAAAAACAATTACAGTAGAGTATAGAAATTTTGAGGTTTTGTTGAATTCGAGCCTATTTTATCTATTTGAAAGGAATAATGAATCTGACTTCAAAAAATATTTATAGCCATACGGTATGCCAAGGAAAAAGGTCAGGCTTCCAAGATATGTTCATAATCAATACAGTATGCAAAGGAAATGACTTGGGCTTCCAGGAAATGTTTATATCAATACAGTATGTAAAGAAAATGAGTTGGGCTTCCAATATATGTTTATATTAATATAGTATGCAAAAGAAATGAGATGGGCTTTCAATAAATGTCCATATAAAGTTCTATAAACTGATTTTGTACAAACCTAAATATAGTACTGTATAAGGGTTCATTAAAACACCTAGTTTTTCTAATGCATAAGAAGATTTTTGTGTAATCCTAGTTTTTGGTAATCTGAGGGGGTCTCGTCCCATCTACCATGAATTATCGAGACCAACTGTATAAAATAAACACATCTGGTGCATGTTAATTTTATAATTTGCAGAAAACTTCTGTAAAACCTTTTTACTTCGACATTTCACACGCTACATACATGTCATGGAGAGTGCTCCACAACTTAATGGCAGGTTGGAGTGATAATGATTTGGGTATCTGAGGAATCTATACAAGCATCATAGCACTTTATGCGAATGCGTTGACAAAGATTTCTTAACCTTTTAAATTATCCTTCTAAGCTATTTTAAATTGTCACACTTACAAGAGAACATTCGTATAGACAGAGGCCAGGCAAATTACGCAGTCACAAGAAGTATTCAGTGTTTAAATGATTACAACGAAAAAAATTAACACTACAAGTGTAGCTATATATATATATATATATTTTTTTTTAAATCTAGGTAATATTTTTACACAAACAGCAAATAGATAGTAGCAGACACTCACAATTTTCTTTTTTCTTTAAAACTTTGAAAAGTAACAATCATAATTATTGTTTATGGAACTCAGCTCAAAGAAATTTGTGGTGGTCAAGGTAAGTAGTGAAAATATTGTTGGACACCTCTCTCTATCCCATGTCAGAAATAGCGCTCTTAGTACAGTGAAACCTGTGTTAGGTGGAATCCCGTCTATCGCGGAAAACTTTAAAAGTCCCGACTGTCGCCTATTTAATTTACCTGGTTAATAACCTTCATAAGCCGGAAACTGTCTAACGCGGAAGCGGAATAAGCAAAAGGATGAGTGATACGTATATACTATGTCTTAGTTCTGCATAAGCCGGAAAATCTGATCATACATGCTGTAAAATATAAAGTTACAATGACTTCTGTTTAGATAAAATACAGTTTATAATATATTTTTTTACCATAAAATTCACAGATAGGTCTGCTTAATTGTAACGGATCGTATTTATTTCTGAGAATTCTGTAACAACGTTAAGGATTGCTGATATGCACAAGATAACGCAATAGTATACAAACATCCATAATTTACGATAGGCTATGTGTCAGCACTCGTTTCCTTCAAGATAACGCAATGAATGGTTTACAAACATCCATGGTCAGACATATTGAAAGGCAAGAGACCGCTTCAAGGCAAAAAAAGCGCAAATAGAAGAAAAAGAAGAAATTCAAGACGGACCCGTCGTAGAAAACAAAATAAAAACATTTGGCGAGGCTTTAATGAAAATTTGTGAGTTAGAAGATTTCACGATACTTATTAACAGCCCGGAAATGCGTCACCATTTGTTACAACTAAAAACAATAACTGAAACACAAACAAGTAAAACTAACTTTTTAAAACAAAAGTCAATGCTAGATTTTTTCAAGCCTACTTGATTTTATTTTATTTTTACGTAAGCCTACTATATACAGTATTTAGCCTAATTACAGTAAGAGGAAAAATATAGTTTTTAATAAATTGCATCATTAATTCATAAATTTTGTTGGCAAGTGTATAAGTATTTTAGTTTTAGTGTTTTCTATTTAAAATGTTTTGTGGATAAGGATAAATAGATGCTGCATTAAAAAAAAGATTTTTATTATGTAATGTAGGTTTTAACATTTTCTGTAGTGTGCATAGCCAACACCACCTAGAAAACAAGGTTTGCGAGTTGTGACGTCACAGGGCACAGGCTACGGGCTGTCATTAGGCAATCGAGATAACCGATATTACTGTTGAATGACGTTTATTTAGACGTTAAAATGTGATAGTATTCTTGTGATTTAAATACATTTGCTTTATATGTTGAAGTGTTATCTCTGTAGGAAATAAACAGTCAGTACTTAATCGGAAATAAATAATTAAATTAAATTCTGTATTGGAACAAATGTAGACACGATGACAATTAATTGTCCGTTATCTATGAGGTGTTGGTACAGCGTCATACAGCTGATCAGTAGAAATAATAGTCTTATAGCTAAGAATCCCCACGGCCTACCCTCACCCCCACCGCTAAAAATAGACTTGGCAAACGTTTCGTGATGTTACCATCATACAGTACACTACTACTGTATAAGCCGGAAACCTGTCTTAGACGGAAAAAAATTCCGGTGCCAGTGGATTCTGGCTTAAACAGGTTTCACTGTACTACTATATTCCCTTCATCTTTTTCAGTTATCTCCGTCCTTATTTTAAATTTTCCTTCTATTAGCTCACACTCTCCTGATATAAATCTTGTACAAATTTTCA